>PVIJ01012685.1:0-48510 GCA_004024925.1 Scalopus aquaticus
GGGGGAAGGGGAAGATAAGGGCACAAAAGGGAATAGAAAAGAATACAAGGGACCATGGAGATGGATCACGGGTGAATTGGTGGTGGGCTACCCAAGGGGAATACAAAATGTAAAAGACATAAATAACAATAATAAAAACAAAACAAAAAAAAGAGTGGTAGGTAAGCTACCCTGGAGGAAGAATGAGAAACAGGCTAAAATATGGCCAGACACCAGAGACAGACCCTGGACCAAATGTCACTCATCTGAATTTAGGATTCCAGAAACTCCCTCCATCCATTCTCTTGGCTGAAAGAGACTTTTAATAGTGAACATAATGTAGTATATATACCTGTAGCTGTTCTCAGATGGGGCATTTTCACAGAACAGGTGACTATAGTTTGAGGTACATGGTACATAGTCACTGATTTGGTGAATGTTCCTCCAAGGCTGGGAGTGCAAAACCAGAAATTGTCTGGGGTTGGGTGGATCATAGTTTTACAGGAGCTTGCAAGTCTGGAAATTGGAGCTGGGGTCCTGATGTCACAACCAGTTAAACATTGCCATCTGACCAGCTCACTGTACACATTGACAAGTCCCAGATGCTTGGGACAGGGATAAGTGGGTTCCAAGACTGCTAATAATTTGGATGGTAAGTATTGCATAATTGAATTATAAAATGCAGTTGATGATACATCTGCTCAAAACACTCCCTTGGTCTTTCAAGAGAAAGCTCAGATATTACTTTAAAAAGGATTTCCACCCACTCCAGCACTCAGCTGGCTTGGTGATTTGAATCATCCTGTCTGGTTTTGTTTTTTTTTTTTTCAATCAAGCTCTAATGTGGACATTTCTTCTATGTGTAACACTGAGATAAAATTAAAAGTGTGTTCAAAAAACCTTTCCAAAGCCTGGAAGTGACCAAGAGATTTAAGATATGAAAGTGTGTTCAACTTATGCTGGGCAGGGGTGCAGGATTTCAATCACTGCTTCTTCTAGGAAAATGCTAAATGGTCAATCCTCCCTAGTACCACCACAACCGAAAACAGAGTGACACACAAAAAGCCTTTCAGATTGATATTTTCTGATCAGTATCTATTAACCCTAGGTCTGTTGTTTAAAGTTGCTCTTCCTTACTTTTGTTATGTTTAAAATAAAATCTTCTATAAGTAATACCATTATTATGAGGTTCTATAATCATCAGAATCAAATAAGAAAATTCCAGTTCCCCGCCTATGGCTAATATATTCCTAAATAATGTCCAAAGTAACAGTATTTCCAGTAATGTTGGAATTGTACGATACTTTCAGGTGAAAGTATCTACTTCTTATGAATTCATGAGATAAATTGGCCCAATTTTTCATCCTCGCTTTACAGTGAGAGAGACATGGAGATGCACCTCCCAGACCCCCTGCCAAGGAAGGGTAGCCTCTCAGGGTCAACCTCTCAGGTTTGCCTCAACAACCTTTGAGCCAGCACACTGGAGTCATATCCTTCTCGTCGGGTGACTGGATGAGGAGTGCTCTGAAGTTCCCAGTACTTCAACCCACTTCAGGAAACCATCGAGGGCAACATTCTTGCCAGCTGCCAAGTTCAGCCCAGACCCTGTCAGATTTACTTTGCATTTTGACTACTTACTTTGCCTAGTTCTGCACCCGTTTCCCATCCTTTCAGAAGAGTTAATCCTTAAAAAAATTACCTGCATCCTAAACTCCAACTCGATAGCTTCCAAAGAACCCAAACTATGAATATAGAGACCTATAAAGGAAAGGATGCAATAAAATGCATCTCATACCTAGATGGCAAAGGAGTGCCTGTCCCTACTGATAAGTGGAGCACAGAGAGCCTGCAGCACAAGGCGGTAATTCAGTTGTGAAAACTCTAGCATCTATGAATTGGAAGGGTGTATCAGCAAAAGATTACACACTGGTCTGGGTGATGCTCCAAGTGTTTACGATGTGTACAGGAGGGCTAGTGCATTGGATGGGCTGTAATTATGTGCCGCTGATACATTGCATGAAGATGATCAACTGGAAAGAGTAATAGTCAATGAAAAACCAGATGTGGCCATCAGAGGGTCTCTTTGATTGGTACAAAGAAACAATTATGTCCTATAAAGGAGGAATAGAGAAAGCCAAGGACCAAGTCTTAAGAGTGGCTGAACTTCAAAGACAATTGAATGCTTAACCAAAGCAGATCTGTTGTGCCAAATTCAGAGCACTGGTTAGAAAACACTGAGACCTTGGTACATTGTACGGGAAGATTTGAGTAGATGTGTTCTCCACAGGACCCATCTCTACCTCCCTCCTGGCCTCTAGGTGTGAGCCACAGATGGCTCAGCAGGAAAGGTGCTGAACCTGGTGGGGAAGAGAGAGAACATGTAAGTCACTGGAGCTAGAAGAACTGCACAGAAGAACTGGCAGAATCCAGGGAACCACATACATAATAAAATTTCAAGGGTGTTTGAACCAGAGAACTAAAATAAATATATGCATAGAGTTTTATGGAATTGGGGGAAGTCTCCTGAAGTAAAAGACTTAACACCCTGGCAAGCATCCCTGGTAGGTTATCAAGTCTACTAGTTCTAGGTCTCCACTCCATTCGCCTCAAATCTGGGAAATGCCAAATAACTTCCAGGTAGTCTTCACTGGGTTTGTTCTTTTTTTTTTAGCGTTGTACTCAGGGAGTCTGTCTATATTCTAACATCAGACTGCTTCTTTTCTTAATCCCTGCATGCTTCTTTCTAATTAATTAAGGTAATAACGTTTTGTCATGCATATGTGTTTTTTTTTTTTTTACTTGAGGTATAATTGACAAATATGTTAGCTTCAGGTGTACTACATAATGATTAGGTATTTGTTTATATATATTTTTTAAGATTTTTTTTTTTTTAATTTATACATACAAGTTGGGGTACAGGCCAGAGGCATGGGGCGGCGAGAGGGTTCACCAGAGACAGAGCGGGGAGCAGAACAGGCAGATCAGAAATACACTGCTGAGGGGAGCAGCGGGTGAGGCAGGAGAGGTCTGCCGCGCCGTGTGGGATTCTCCCCAGGCGGGCGTCGAACTCGCGTCGCCGCTGCCGACAGCTCCACAGTGCAGCGCTTAACTGCTGCGCCACCGGGGAGGCCCAGGTATTTGTTTATAATGAGAAAGGATCGTCACAATAAGTCTAGTTAACAATTGTTATCTCACATAATGACACATTTTTTTCTTGTGATGAAAACATTTTTCAAACTTTATGTTCTCCTCACCACTCCCCACCACTATTTTTTATGCCCCTTTAACACTATCTTCCTTCCTCCTCCTGCTTTTTGATTTCTCTGAATCTATTGATATTATCACATAATGTTTACTTTTGTTGCTATGATGTATTAAATTGATTGCTTTATGTATATTAAACCATCCTTGTATCCCTGGGATCAGTCACACTCAATCTTGATGTATAATCCTTGTGATATATTGTTGAATTTGATTTCCTGGTATTTTGTTGAAGATTTTTGCATCAATGTTCACCAGTTGCTGTGTAAAAGCTTTTTAATTTGAGATAATCCCAGCTATATTTTTGCTTTTATTTCCTTTGCCTTAAAGGTCAAGACCCCAAAAATATCTTTATCATTCATGTCATGGGACATTGGCCAATGCGTTCTCCCCTATATATTTTATCATTGCAGGTCTTATATTTAAGTCAATTCAGAATTTATTTCTGCATGGGGTTAGAGAGTGATCCAACTTTATTCTCTTATGTGTGACTTCCAGTTTTTCCCAGCACAATTTGTTAAAGGCTCTCATTTCCGTATTGTTTGTGTACGGTTTCTTCATCGTGAATTATGTATTTATGTGAACTTGGACTTATATCTGAAATTTTGATTCTATTTCATTGCTCCTTATGTGTATCTTTATGCCAATACCATGTTGCTTTAATTACTGTTGCCTTATATTGGGTTGTCAGAAAAGTCATGACATGGTTTTTTTCTATTCCAACAACCAACAACCCAATAGTATAAAATCAGGTAGTGCAATGTTCCCATTTCTCTCTTTTTCCATAGAATTACTCTTGCTATTTGGGGCCTTACGGTTCCATATAAATTTCCTTATTTTTTGCTCAGTTTCTTTGAGCAATATGGAGATTGCATTGAATTTATATATTGTTTTTGGTAGCATAATCACTTTGATTATATTAATTCTCCCTTTCCATAGGCAGAGAATGTCTTTCCATCCTTATGTCATGAAGTAGGTCTTTTAATGATATCTTGTGGCTCTCATTGTAGTTAATTTCTGGGTATTTTATTCACTTTGAAGAGCATATGATTGGAGTTTTTCCTTAATTTCTTTTTGTTTGGAATTCATTATTTGTATATAAAAATGCAACAGATTTTGTGCTTTGATTTTGTAACCTGCCACTTTGCTGTATTCATCTATTGTTTCTAGTAGCTTTTGGTGGGTCCTCAGGGTTTTCTGTATGTAGTATTATATTGTATGCAAATAATCAGTTTCACTTCTCTTTTCCCAGTTAGGGTTTCTTTTATTTCCTTTTGTTGTCTGATTGCTCTATCCAAAACCTTTATTATTAAATGAAATAAGAGTGGTGAAGCGGGCCTTTTTGCCTTGTTCTTGATCTTTTTTATTTTTAAAGATTTTATTTATTTTTGCATACAATGCTGGGGTTCAGGCCAGAGGTGTGGGGCGATGAGAAGGTTCACCAGAGACAGAATGGGGAGCAGAACAGGCAGATGGACCAAAATACTCTGCCGAGGGGAGAAGCAGGCAAGGCAGGAGAGGTCTGCCGTGCCATGTGGTAATCTCCCTGGCCAGGCATGGAACTCATGCTGCAGTCACCAACAGCTCTACAGGCCTGGGCTTAACCCATTGCAGCACCAGAGAGGCCTCTTGTTCCTGATCTTATAGGAAAAGCTTTCAGTTTTTACCATTAATCATTACTGACTGTAGGTATGTGATATGTGGTCTTTGCTATGTTGAGGTGGTTCATTTTATTCCCATCTTAACAGTTTTTATTAATGGGTGTTGAATGTTATCAAATATTTTCTCTACACCTCTGGTATTATCATGTAACTTTATCTTTACTTTGGTTGATATATACATTGATTTGCATGCACTAAACTATCCATGCTTTCTTGGGATAAATCCCACTGGCATTATTGTGTTGTTGCCAATATCTCTCTTAAATTCCATGAATAATTGTTTTATATATCTTGGTACTCCATATATATGTGTGTGTATATATATATATATATATATATATATATTTTATTTATAAGGGGTGCATATATATTCATAAGTGTTATTTTTCTAGATGTGCACTAATCATAGCATAATGTCCATCACTAAGAATTATTACCTTTTTTGATAGGTTTATCTTACAACTTTTATCCCTAAGTTTTTATCTTTGGTGGTAAGATGAGCTTCCCATAAACAGCAAAAGGTTGAACTTTGTTCTGAAATCCATTCAGCACTCCCTAATTTTTGATTTGTGAACTCAACCTTTTTATATTTACAGTGATTATTGTGACATACATCTTACTGCCATTTTAAAAACATTTTTAGTTTTTCATTGCCTTTTTATTTTTTTTTATATCTTCCTTTTGTTACGGGACAGGGAGAGGGGCACCCCCAAAACCCCCAAACCTGCCCTGTTCTAAATAGATTCTGCCATCCGCCCCATCAATGCAAAACATACAGGACCTTTTGTGGAAACAAACTTTAATACAATTAGAAAAGACAGAGAAGACAAAGAATATAGTATCTAAGTCAAGCACCCAATGTTATCCAATTCCTTGTGGGTAAAAGTCCACCCAAATGGGATTGGCCCAAAGCAAGTCTCGAAAGCCTGCCACAAATCTAAAACACCTCTTGACAGGGTCCTATACAAAAGTTGTCAGAAACAGCCAGACAATTCTGGGAGTTAAAGAGCGAAATCAAAATCCAGATGAATGTTGTCATAGTTAACCTCCCCACGGGTCTCTCACCCTCTCATCAGTCCAGGCCAGTGCACTTCTTTACAAGTCTCTCTGCAACATGTGCCTCTTCTGGCCTCCCTCCTGCTTCCTTCTCCTCCTGTCTTCTGTGAGTGTGCCCTGTCCTCTTCTTCTCCAGCTTTTTATCTCCTGCTCAAGTCCACCCTTCAGTTCCCAGTAATCCTCTCTTCGATGATGATGGCATTAAGGGATTAGTAGCCCTTAGTGTCTTGGATCTTTTTGATCTGAGGTAAGGTCCATAAACCTATCTGTGGAGTTTTTTGTACATGTCCTTTCTCCCCCACCAACACTTATATATTTTCTATAGGCTCCATTTCCATAGTTTTATATGTTACTTCTATTGATTTTTAGTTGAAGGTTATTCTGAGGTTTATGTATGATGGTCTTTATTTGTGGCCCATTGGGTGGTTTGATTTCAAATTCATTCTGATAGACCACAATTCTACTCTCCTTCTATTCCATATTGTTCAATTTGGGGGTCCATTACCTTGTTTTGCTGTTGTTTTATAGAGTTTCTTTAATACTTTTGAGTCTGGCTTGTGTTGATATAGTCTTCTAATTTTTGTTTTTCAGTGAAGCTCCTTACCTTTCCTTTTGCCTTGAATGACAGTCTGGCAGGATAAGTATTCTAGGATAGAAATCTTTTTCCTTTACTACATTAAATATATCCTGCCATTTTCTTCTTGCCTGTAATGATTCCATTGAAAAGCCCAATTGAACAGGTAGTCCCTGTAAGTTACTCTTCTTTTCTCTATGCTTTTAGTATGTTTTACCTTGTCATTAGCTTTCAACAATTTAATTATAATATATCTTAGAATGTTTCAATATGGTTTATTTTATTTGGAACTCTTTTGACTCCGTACATCAGGATACCTCATTTGTTTCCTGAATTGAAGTGATTCTCAGCAATTACTTCTTTAAATAAAATATATGTCTTTTTCTTTTCTCCTTCTGGGTCCCCCATATTATAGATATCCCAAAGAGCTCTTATAATGTTTCATTTTTTAAATTATTTTCCTCCTTGTTATGCTATATGTGTGTTCTTTACTGTTGTGCATTCAAATTCAATGATTACTTCCATTACTTGCATTTTTCTGTTTATCGAGGCCCTCTATTGTATTTTTGAATCAGTTATAATATTCTTAGATCTATTTATAGCAGTACTATATTTTCGCTATCATGTTCTGTTGTTCATTCATTTTTCCCTCTTAACCCAATAAGCATGGTTATAACTGTTTAACTCCTCATCAGGAATATTCTGCAGTGTTAAGATTTTGAGATTTCTCTTGAGGTTTTTATGCTCCAACATTTATGATACGTTCTTCTTGCTCTTCATTTTTAGTTTTTATGGGTTGTCGTTGGGAGTTTCCTTTTCTCGTTTTGATAAATTTACTTTGTACCCTGCCTACAAGTAGCTGGGTATAATCCCAGATTGCTGTTTTTTTTAACCCAGTACTGTAAGTTTCTATTATTCCACAGGCCAATGCATTGATTCAGATGATGAGGGAACTGATACTAATAGTGTGTAGTAGGTAGGAACCAGGGCATGCGGGCACCGAAAGATCACCTCCTGTGAGCACCAAGGGGTCAAGCTTCCTATAGTGCTGAGGGTACCCACGCTGTGAAGTGGTGATCCATAGCGACCTTTTCCCCTAGGCCAACGCCTCAGCCAAAACTTTTAAGCTGGACTTGAACGATACATGTAGGACTGAATGGGGGTTATATTTGAGACCGGCTCACTCTGGGAATTGTCCTCTTTGCCTTTCAAATATGGAGTTGTTTTTTTTTTCCCCAGACAGAACTAAATTAATAATTTACTTTGAGTCTTGTAGACTTAGTATTCAGTGTATTCATACACAAAAAGGTGATTTTGACAAAATTGGAGTCACAATAGACACACTGCTGCGCATGGGCCGCCTGCATCCTGAGACATAGTCACACTGTATGTGTTTGCCCCTTACTCATTTACTGTAGGTATCTTCTCGTGTTGATTCAATAGGCCTGTTTCATTATTTTCAATAGCTTTATTGTTATTATAAAGATTGGTAAACTGTATAGATTGGTAAACTGAGGTTCGTAAGCAACCTCTGGCACACTCTCTGCTTTGGTATGATTTGCAAGCTAAAGGCTGAAGTACAGAGTCTTATCCTGGGGTGGTTATACCTATTATTAAGGTCTGGGTGGCTTGGGTTAATGAAAGTACTTAGTTTTCTGACTTTTTCCCTTGCTGGGATAAAGCAGGTGTTCCACTTACCACAGCCACAGCTGCAAATAACAGCCTCATCTGTTGAGACACAGGTGATCTGATCTGGCTCTTTTAACCAGATTGTACTCCAACAATTCTCATCCTCACAATCACCGCTCTGCAACCTCTCTGCTACAGTTCTCCATGGGAGCATCCTCTGTTCTATACACCATCTCTGTGCACCCCCTTCTTCAGTACAGTCCCTGAATTTAAAATCACCAATGTGAACATTTTCTCTTGAGTAGACAGTACAAAGAGTGCTCCCCCTTCTCTGCCCTGATATCACTCCAAACACAGTCTAATTAGTTTTTCTGACCCCTGTCTGCCTTCCCATCGCTATTGATACATACACTAGCCATCCATTCGTCATTCACAGGCCACTGCCTTTGTTTAGTTGTAATTTGTTTATAAATGTGTGGAGGAGAGCCCAGCATAGTCATTCTGCCACCATCTTGCCAGACTCCTTGTGTGTGTGTGTGATTTTTAATGTATTGTATGTGTATTTTTTTTAAGTTAAAGGTATGTGTGCACTTTTTAAAATTAAATTTTCAATTACAGAGAAAAGTAATATGTACCTTTGGTAAGTCAGAAACTCCCCCTGAATGCTCTAAGATGGATTAAATTTAGCAAATTTCATTAATGCTTATTTATTATACTTATATAATACTGTTAATGTTATATAATTCATATTATTTAATAAAGGTGAGTAATTGAAAATGTGTGCTATGAGGTATAGAGGGTTGGGTCCTTTTTTGGACTTCTGGAACATTCCATAACCAGAGACTATCTGGGACCCACCTTCCTGGAGCCAGTGGATAAGGTTGTTGGGTTGAGGTGGTGACAAGATTTCATGAGGAAATAGAAAATAATAACATGGTACTTCATATATCCTCAGGACAAATAAATGAGTTGAAACAGCAGCAGGGAGAATAAAACAAACAAACAAGCTCACTGACATGAAAATTGTGTCATAATTGTTTTTGTGGGTGAATCTAATGTTGACTAGGGAAGTAGCTGTCAACAAATGCATGATTAGGGTTAGGTGACTAGATGGAATGCCCTGAAGTCCAGCTCATCTTCTGTGTTGAAGCTACACTCTGTGACCTTCCTGAGTCACACTTGGAGCACGGGTCTTGTTGTAGTAAATGCCACCAGAGAATCACCCAATAGGACCCTCCAAAAGGAGTGCTCCTAGATGGAATCCCCCACCTGGAGTTCTGTTCAATCTAAGGCATCCTGGACATCCCTTAAAGCAATAGGCACCAAAAAGATCCTCCTCTTCATGCATAGCAGGAGATCTCAGTGTCCCACAATACTTGAGGAATGAAAGGAGTCCATCAAGCGTCCTGGGCTGCAACTTGGGAGACTAAGATCCTATGGCATTAATTAACTGTGAAACAAGGACAACAGCTTAACTTCCGTGGGCCTCATTTTCATCACTTGTATCATGAGGAGTTTTTGACTACATGCCCCTAAGAGCCTTCCTATAAAAGTCTATTATAACCTTTTGACCCATGGTCAAGTCCAGATAGTGCTGTCTCACTGACTTCTTCCTCTACCCCCTCTATGAAACTTCTCCTCCCAGTTTCTTTCTGGGACTCCCCAGGGATCTCTGGCATGTGCTCACATGCTCCCGCACAGGATCAGCCATGTGCCTCCTCTTCTGGATGTTCATGGTCTGAGAAGCCCCTTGAGGAACCCCCAGTACCACAAATACCAACACCCTTCGTGGCAGTGCTGATATCTGTGCCAGCGCTGTTCCTCCAGTGTCCCCCATAATCTAAAGACGAATAAGCTATTGCAGTCTCAGAAGACTTCAGGTTGCCTGAAAGGCCATAGTGTCAGTACAAAAGCAGACAGAATGTTCCTCCTTCCCACTTTTAGTTATCCTTTGTTACTCTGGCATCACAATTGTGTTTTTAAATGTCTCTTCTAAACTTGAAAACTGACAGTTGCAGCTCCACTTTGCAGCTTCTCTTCTTCTGGGGCCCAGGGTGGGATCTGTTGATAACTGAGATACTCAGTCCCACTGCTGCCACAGAAATCACTTCCAAAGTGACTCCAGGCATGCCCACACACCCATGAAGGTCTGAATTCCTGAAATGGGCACTACTCAAGCTGAGGTTGGCAACCCTGATAGTCTATTTAAAGAAAAAAAAAAAAGGAAGAGAAATTCCAGGAATATAAAAGCTATTCATCTTGAAGACTATTCATGGAAGCAGGGAAATTAAACACAGTATCCTTGAATATATTCGCTCCACACCTAAGTTTGGGCTATTGTTTCCTTCATAATGACAATTTACCTCTTGGGGTTTGAGAATGGACCCTCACTGCTGCTCAGCACAATTGCAGTAGCTGTATTGGGGATCAGGAGGAAACTAGAACAAAGCTGTATCGTTAGGAAGCCTGAAGGCTGACCCAAATACAGCAGAGGTCCAGAAAATTCTTTTGTAACATGTTTCCTCTATAGCTGCCTGTGGTTGTTTAATCCTTATTCAGAATGGATTGGGAGAGAAAAACCACTTTTCATTTCGCAGAGAAGATTGCATGTTGCTATTCCATTAAGGAGAAAAACGTAAAGAGAAAAATAAGGATAGAGGTGTAAATTACTATCTGGATAAGCCCACCATACTTTTGTTTCTCAGCACTCAAGTAGTCTTTCAGCTCATGAGTCATTGTCTGCAGGAAAGCCCTGGTTTGATTTAAACATACGTCATCCTCTTGCAGTGCTCTTATCTGTTCACCTGTTCAGTTGGTTAATGGGGGGATTGGTGAGGCTAGGAAATCCTAGAGGCAAAAGGGGGTCCAAGATGGCAAGCCTAGAATCTTTAGCTGGAAAACTGTCAAAGTCGAATCCATTCTGGGCTCTGTCATTGATAAGATCCTTTAGCCATCCTGCTTTCCTCCATAACCACAAAGTAGATATAAATGCCCCACTAGAGAATGCAGAGGGTCTTGTGAATGTTAAGTCTGAGAAAGATTCAATTTCTTAAGAATCACAATCTATCTGGGTTTTCTGGTTGGATTTTTTGTGATGCTAGTAAATAAATTCCTTTGTTTAAGAGTGTAGGAGAGGGAGTGAAGGAATCCTTCAAAGGGCATGCTTGGGGATGAAACTTAAAACAGGATGAAAACAGGGACAGAATTGCTACTACTGAGCTAGACAGCGCATGTTGATGACAGATGACTCTGGGGATTCATTCATTCATTCATTCATTTGTCCATCCATTCATTCAACACTGATTCATGAGCCCCTACTAAGTGCTAAGCACTATAATGTTAAAGATAGGTCAGCAAACAAAATAGACAAAGTTGCTGTTTTCTCGGAGCTTGGAGCCTGGTAAGGGGGACGACTAATATGGCACAGATAAATTATGTAACTGCAATTGTGGTAAGTATTAGCAAGGTGCCGTACAGGGTGCTATGAAAGCAAATAGCGGAAGTGGTGATGGGTCAGAAAAATTTCCATGAAGAAAGCTGAGCCCTGAAGGATTAGCCAAATGAAAGGAAGGGGACTTTGGGGAAATGATCTAAACAGGAAATAATGGAATGAGTGCAGGGAAAGGCAGGTGAAAAAGTGAATTTCAAAGGAAAAAAGGAAGAAGCCATCCATAAAAACAAATGAACAAAAGTCAATCCAGAGAAGGCAAAACAGATTAACGCCAAACCACAATGTGGTGAAAATCTACTCCAAAAAACCTGCCACTGAGGTGGGAGAGTGGAAGCAGCATCCGCTCCATCAGCCTGACTTCCGTCCCACCCACAGGGAGAGTAGAAGCCATTGTGCGGAAACATGAGGTCAGGTTGTTCTCTATCAAATCCCCATGGTGTTACCCTAAACCAGAGGGATGCTATGAATTCTTTGTCAGATTAGTATGGTGATCAAGTGGCAGGAGGGCAGAGTTGGAAGTAAGCACCTGTGATGTGGCGGGCACTTAGGCACTTTGTGTGGGTTAAACCATTTAATGTTGAAAAACCCCTGCAGGGTGGAGAGGAACTATAGCCCAGAGAAGGTAAATGACTTGCCGAAAAAATGGAAGATAGAGAGAAACCAGCTCAGGTTGGTCTGCTTCGTGTCTGTCACGTTCCTGCTTTGCTTTGCACGTTTAGAAGAACCTACAGAGTTCATGGTCCCAGCCTGTTGTCCTGGAGAGGGTACACAGAGCTCGCTCGCTCACAGCAGGCTTCAGGGTTAGTGGCAAATGTAGGACTAAACCTCTGGTTTCCCATTGCTGAGCCCTACCATTTTCCCTGTATTTTTGTTTGTTTGTTTATGCTGTTTTATAAATGTAGCAAAAACACACTTTCTGTGAATTCTCAGGATGCCAAAATACAGATAATTTCATCATTTTTTTCGTGAGTTATACATTTTTTCTTCTGAGAAGGGTAGAAGAACTTTTCAGAACATATTCAGAAATCTGTATTTGGAACTTTCTATTTAAAAAAACCTACCGTAGGCGATATTTATAATGTAGCAACCATACTTTATTTTTTCATTTGGATGCTTCTGTTTTGAATGCTATTCAAACAGGGCATGCCTGTATTAAACAACTGATTTCTGCCTTTGACATAATAAATATTCTCTTTCATTCATCTAATAAAATGGAAAGCTTTAAATAGAGCATATTTATCAGCTTCTGTATTAAAATCTCATATCCAGAGTAACATCTTGGTCCATACATTGAATTAGTGAATCCATGCTGTGAAACAGGAAGCAAAGATAACCACTGCCACATCAGAGAAGAATTCTAAAACTGACATTACAGAGTTTTTTTCTAATCAGTGTTAACTTTAAACATAATCACATCATTCTTTTGGCCTTGGAACATGCATCTGAGAAGTGAGGGGGTATATGATGGTCTGTGGAACCCCTGTTTGAACTTCAATGAGGCCATAGGTCCAGGAGGTGCATTCACAACTAGCCCACCCCCTGCTTCTCATCAACAGACCCCAATTATTATTATTACAGCCAAGGTCTGTCGCTACTGGGATAAGAAATACTCAAGGCAACTTCTGGTATTTTCAAATCCTAGGCCCGAGCGCCCTCTAGGCACACAGAGGTAAACTGCCATGGCTCTGGAAGAAATCAAGACTGAGCTGTTGTCTAAGGTCAGCACCAACTCCCTGAACTTCCCTGTTTATTCTCTGAGGCAAGACTTGTTGGTTTTTCTTTGATGGCAGGGAGGGAGCTGAGAAGAGCAAAAGGAAGTAGATGGCAAGCTCTGTCTTCAATCAGACACTCTATGGTCCCTGCAGGGTTCTCCACTAATAGGTATATACAAACAGAGGGGTGAACAGCAGGCCCAGCAGATACTACCCTGAGGAAGTAAGTCAGTGGCCAGTAAGGGCTAAAGAGCAATCCCGGGAAAACGTGCTGTTCAACTAAATAGGTTTGCAGAGGACCATCCAGAGGTTAATAGGCATCAATGATCTGTGTTGTTCACATTTTCCCATCCTGTCAATATTGTGCATACATTTCAACAAATTTTATTTTTGTGGTTACACCATTTTTGCTGCTGTTTTCATTTCTTTTACTGTTTTGGATACATATCTCTTGCATTCGTAGTCCATATAACCATTATTTTAGAGTAGCATATATGCATACAGAAGTGTAGGTATGTGGTGTGTGTTCACTGGGTGTGTTTGTGCACACACAAGTGTGGTGCATATATTTGAGAGTGTGTGTGGTGTATACACATGTGGGTACTGTGTGTGTGTGGTATTTATTGTATGGTATGCATATTTGTGTGTATATTTGTGTATATATTTGTATGTATATTTATGGCATGTGTGTTGTGTCTCTGTGTGTATGTGGGTGCTGTATGTGTTTGTTCACTCCTGTATGGTGACCTGGGTTCCTCAGGTCTGGATCCTGCCTCTTCCCCTCCCCCCGTCTTAAGCCTCAGCCCCTCAGTTGGAATGCAGACCTCCTAGACTCTCAAAGATATTGTGCTGAGTGTCTAGAGAGACTGGGGGAAGCACTGTCTAGGTATTTAAAAGCCTACAGTCACCATGTGCCCTGGGGGTGTGGTGAGCCAGCAGCTCTGCAGAGACTGTGGTTATCAGCAGAAGCAGACCACTCAGGAAGCCACTATCACAGGCACCAGAGTGCTTGAATTTATGGAGTGTGTTTTTCTCTAAGACCATATTTTCATCCTCTGTTAAAAAAAAAAAAATAAAAGAAAACATCCCTAGGGTGAATCAGTCATTCTCTTTAGGCCCATCCAAACCCACATCCTCTAGTCTTCTCCCGGAAGCAGGAAGAAGAGACACACACCGGGGTCTACCAACGGCCTTTCCCCCACATCCTGGGCCTGATTCCTGCTGAAAGTGCACCTCCAGCTCCACCTTCCCCCACAGGTGGACACACCTCCTTCGGGACCCTCATCTAGGCCTCCTGCCTTCCAGAATGGAGTTGTACCCAGACGGTGAAGACACTTTCTTTCGGCCATGGCATCCGAGTTTTAACCCAAGATGAATTCACGCCTCTGATGTTCACTGCACAGTGTGGCCATGTGCTGGGTCAGGTGCAGTGACGCAGTGTTGAGTGGAGCAATGCAAAGGGTGAGAGCCTGTGTGCTCCAGACATCCAGTCTTCAGCCCTTCCTCTGATGCAGTAGAGAGAACTTCTTCAGGCTCTGTGGCCTCAATTGTGAGACTGATCCCTCTATCTCTGACTTGCCTTGAGGTTAACCTGGCAGGAAGTACATGACTGAGGGGCCAAGGGGCCATGGTACCTGTTAGCTGTGGTGTGGGCGGGCTCCCCACCCTTCTTCTATCCTCCTTTCAGGTGAAGATTTTGGAAGGCAGAGTCCAGTGTTTTCTGTCTTTGCCCCAGGACTTGAGTGGAGGTAGCAGAGGTAGCCTCTTTCTTGATTCCAGAACAGTTCCAGAGGTGGTAACTTCCCTGGAGAGTCATTTCAATATTGTTTTGGGAGCTCTTTCTGGAACATAAGTCTAGATCCTGCTCCTTCAGCCCTTCAGCCCTTCTACTAACTCCTTGATTTTATTTAATTTTTTAAAGATTTTATTTTATTTATGCACACAAGAGCTGGGGTATAGGCCAGAGGTGCGTGGGGTGAGAGGATTCACCAGAGACAGAGTGGGAAGTAGAATAGGCAGATTGACTGAAATACACTGCTGAAGGGAGCAGTGGGCGAGACAGCTGTGCCATATGGGTCAGCTCCCTGGCCTGGGATCGAACTTGTGCTGCAGTGGCTGGTGATAGCTGGATAGTGCTGAGATTTAACCCCCTACACCATCAGGGAGGCCCGACGCCTTGATTTTAAAGCCCTTCCTACTTAATATGAATAAAGCAATTTTTGTTTCCTGCACTGATTCTTGATAGATACAGCTATTTATAAAATTTAAATAATATCAGCCACCACATATTGGTTATACCATAAATCCGGATTTTGACAGATGTTATCTAATTCCATCCTTGTGGTAGAATCACACGCTCTTTAAGGGACATGATCGGGGTGTGAATCTAGGTCATTCTTCACCAAAGTCTACACCATACTGTTCCCTCTCTGCAGGAGCTCACAACAACACAGTGAGGATGGTATTGAGGTCCCACAAATGGCCACCTCACTGTATGAGAGATGCTGAAAAGAACTGTGGCCCCATACCCATGGGTGTCCAGGAGACAAAATGTTCAGTTACCTAGGGCTCAGGAGCCCAAGATAGTGTCTGCTTTCCACCTACAGGGGTCCTGACCTCCTGACTCCTTAAAGTATAGTGGATCTGATACTGGGCAAATGGGGCTTCAGAATTACCAAAAACACTGCCCAAATTGCTTCCCGGTCATTATCTTGGTTCTGCACCCAGGTGCACAATTGCAAGAATACTCAGGCTTAGGAAACAATAACAATAGGATTTACTTAACAAACAGGGAAAAGCAAAGAATTACTGAAGTCAACATATGGCCGTTTTTGTTACTTAAAGCAATGTCCGGTCCTTTAAGACCCAGAAAAGTAACAAAGGTGGCGTCTTCCCACCACTGCTGATGTGGAGCTCCTCTTCCAAACAATAGGACACGTCTCCAAAATGGCGTCTTCCTGCTTCTGCAGACGTGCAGCAATCAGACTGTAGGCCAGGCTCCAACTCACGAGGACAACACAGAACACAACTGGAAATGCTCCCGGAGCTGCTGAGGTGTCCCAGCACAGCACCAGACCAACCACACTGAAAACAGCAACTATAGTGGCCAGATGGCCCAACAGACCACACTCATGCATTTTAGGAAGGCGATCTCTTTGGGCCTCGGCCTTCTTCCTTTGGCTGCAGTAAAAACAAAACTGGGAGCAGTTTCCGTCCCTCGGCTACTTGCAAAGCCTCCAAAGTCGCTGGCCCCAAAGACACTGAAGATACCAAAAATGCTCAATCCGAAAATCTATATCCCAGTGGCTCAAAAACTTCTGGCATCTGATTTCCAAATTCTCAATCTTGGCGGCTACATTTCCTGCCATTCCTTTTGTATTCCTACATCATAGCAACTGATTCTTCTTTTTCTACATCATGGTGACTGATTCCTCTATTCCTTCATCATGGCAACTGACTTCCCCTTCTCCGTCAGTCCCTTCTATTTCTCATCAGAATCTCCACCCCATACTGCAAAACTTAGCATTTTTCTATGGGGCTATTCATTCTCATCAGCAAACCCCATACAGGGGGCACCACCTTTTCCGGACTTTGGACTCAGCCCAATTACAGGTCTCAAAGACCCAGTGGTCTTGTAAGAGGGTGGTCCTCAGGAAAGGGGAGTGTCCCAGGTTCCCTGGCCCACCCAAGGGAGTGTGGAGCTGAGCAGGAGCGATAAGAAGCTGGAGAAGAGAGAAGGAAAAACACACAGAGGAAAAGGGGAGAAGGAAGGAGCAGGATGGAGGCCAGAAGAGGCACAAGGAACAGAGACACGTGAGGAAGCTGCACTGGCCTGGACTGATTGAAATAGATGTGGGTGAGAGGTCCGTGGGGAGGTGACAATGGCAACGTTGATCTTGATCTTGATTTTGTCCTTTTCCTCCCAGAATTGTCTGGCTGTTTCTGACCCTTTTCTATGGGTACCTGCCAAAAGGTGTTCTAGACTTGTGGCAGGCTTTCGGGCCTTGCTTTGGGTCAATCCCATTTGGGTAGACTTTTGCCCACGAGGTGATTGGTAACTTTATGTGCTTAGTTTAGAAACTATTATTCTTTGTCTTTTCTGTATTATTACACTAATTGTATTAAAGTTTCTTTCCCACTTAGGGTCTTACATGTTTTGTCCTGATGTGGTAGATGGCAGAACCTATTTAGATTGGGCAGGTTTGGGGTTTCTGGGGTGCCCCTCTCTCTGCCCTGTAACAGATTTGGCACCCAATGTGTATATGAACCATCCGTGGTTAGTCAGCCCCATGGGGAATGTTGGCTTCCCCATGGCACTGGCTACCAGAAGCGCAAATGTGATTTTTGTTTCAACGTTGAAAAAGCTGTCTTGGGCCTTGTGGAAATGCTGTATGTCTGTGTGTAATTTGTACTCATTTGCTAAGAGATTTGATTTTGTGGAAATTGTTCTGTGTAGCAGATTACTCAAAGATGGTAGTAAGTTGGACCATGTGGCCAGATCAAAGATGGCGTCTAAAGCCATGGTGGGCTTCTCTAAAACTCAGTTTTTGTTCTTTTCCCTCCCCCTAAAATTTTTGCTTTCTGTTTGTGACATCCTTTGTTAGCTAAAGTTGCTGGCACTTTGGACTGCTGTTTAACAGATCTCATTAGCATTTCTAAAGACAATGGTTCTTCAGTGATTTGCTTTGACTTTGGTTTTGAGTTTTGACCACTCCCTGATCTCCACTTGAGGGCTTTTACAAGCTAACAGTGGTGCAGTGCTGTTTAAATTAGCAAATGTATAGCTGGGTCCTAGGCAAAAGTCTTGAGTAGTAACTGGTAATTGTTGGTAGACATAATGGATCTTGGAAATAACTTGAGTTTTTGCAAGGTCTAAATCGGAAAAACGGATTTTGTCTAAATATGAAAGTATTTGCTGCTGTGAATTTTTGTTTACACAATTTGTTTTGAGCATGTTTGCCATTTGAATTCTGGATTGTCTGATTGCTGGTGTAAGACAAGATTCTAAGATTTCTGCTTCCTACTGAGGAAGGTCTCAAGTTACGGTGATTTAGAAATCTCTAGTTTGGATAAGTACATAGGGCATCTGTCTGTCCTTATGTCTAGGAGAGTCAGGGCAGGGCCTGGGGTTCTCAGATACCTTAGTGCGACATTCCTGTTGGCAGTTGAAGAGCCAACCCAGGGTTCAGCCAGCCTAGAGCGGGTGTGCACACCCACTGATGGAGGAGATATAACGTAAAATAACATTAGCATTAGACCCACACAAGAAAGTGGAGGTAGAAGAAATCAACATAACCATTAGCACAATCCCTAGGTGCCAGCTCCTAAATTACAAAGTATAGGTAGGAGCTAGACTGGAGTCTAGGGGCAAAGATATGGAGATTAAGTCCATTGTAGAATCTCTAGTCTCTTTTCTAATTCTAGTTAGCCAGTAAATAGACAGGCATCCTCAAAGATGAGCCCCTCCCAACTGAAAGAAGGTTATATTAGTGCCAACTGTGCAAGAATTCAGGGCAGCCACTATCTCTGCCTACGTGTGCCTATGCCCGTGCTTTCCTTTACCAATTCTGTCACTCTGCAGGGCAGCAGCCTGGCTGTCTGTCCGCAATCTGCACCATGCAGGCCTCTCTTAGCAAACGGGCCCCCCTCAGAGGGGCAGCTCTTCCTGTCCACTTGTGTCTGTACAAATGCCCTTTACTTCCTTGTCCTAATAAACCTGTTCTTTAAGTATAACTGAGTCTCTGTCTCGTGGAGAAACTTGTCACGTGCCGCTGAAGGGAGCTCTGGTGAAACCTTTCCCAGAGTGAACCCAAGGACCCTGCTCCGCTCTCAAATCTGTAGACTCTAAAACGACATCACCCACCAGCACCACTTTCTCCCTATTTCTCACAAGACACCCCTGCAGCAACACTTTTTTACTGAGAGTCCTTGGAGGTCAGAGATTTTGTCTTGTTCAACTTATTAAACTCAGTACCCTGGTATCCAATCCAGTGCAAATGCTCAGAGACTGATGGACTGACTGAATCAATAAATCAATGAGTCAATCAGGGGAGCAGCTGAATTAGGTTATCGGGAGAGCTGGGTCCTTTTGTAACCTCTGCTAGATCTTTTGCTCATGCTTCTGGCTGCCGTGGTTCACTCTCACACTTGGCTCAGCATCTTCTCAGCATCTGGAAAACTGGAATTTACCTTTATCCAGTGCTACCTTTAATGTTCATGGATTGAGCTCTCTTTTCACAGATTGAATCATTTTTCCTTCTTTCCAATTAAAAGCTATGTGCAAATACAAAGCTTAGGACTTCCAATGTTATTTCAGAACAACAACTAAAAGGTCTACTGCTTCAGAAACAAACAAGACCCTTCTTCAGATGAAGCTCTGATGAGAGTTTCCATTTCTAAATAGAAGTTTCCTCCCATAACCAGTTGCAGCTGCCCTTAACTGAGGGCCTAGGGGCTCTAGGCTGTAGGAAATAAATGCCCCTTGCATTTGTATACTTGACAATGAACAACTGATTTTTTAAATTAAAAAACAAACAACCAAAAAAAAAGTTCCCAACTCTTCAAGATCTGCAGAACAGGTATTATCCCACTGAAAGAGCAGCTTGAGTCCAGAGTCCAAGCTAGTAAGGAGCTGTCAATTCATGACTCTGAATTGGTGCATGTTCTAATTTTCCTTGGAGCTAACCCTCCCCAGAGCTGTTGGAACTGTTACAGGGCAGAGAGAGGGGCACCTCCGAAATCCCAAACCCGCCCTGTTCTAAATGGGTTCTGCCATCCGCCGCATCAATACAAAACATATAGGACCTTTTGTGGAAAGAAACTTTAATACAATTAGAAAGGACAGAGAAGACAAAGAATATATTTTCTAAGTCAAGCACCCAATGTTATCCAACTCCTCGTGGGCACAAGTCCACCCAAATGGGATTGGCCCAAAGCAAGTCTCGAAAGCCTGCCACAAGTCTAGAACAGCTTTTGGCAGGGACCCACACATAAGGCTCAGAAACAGCCAGACAATTCTGGAAGGAACCAAAATACTTTTAGGCAGGGACCCATCCAAAAGGGATGATAATTCTGAGAAGAACAGAACAAAATCAAAACCAAAATCAACACAGCCATCGTTAACTTCCCCACGCATCTCTCGCCCATATCTACTTCAATCAGTCCAGGCCAGTGCAGCTTCTTTACAAGTCTCTCTGCTCCTTGGGCTTCTGCTGGCTTCCATCCTTCTTCCGTCTCCTCCTGTCTTCTGTCTGTGTTCTGTGTCTCCTCTGTGTGTGTCCTCTGTGAGTATGTCCTGTCTCTCTTCTCAGCTTCTTATATCCTGCTCAGTTCCACCCTACCTTGGGTGGGACTGGGAACCTGGGACACACCCTTTCTCTGGGGACCACCCTGTTACAGAACCAAGGGCATGGGCATCTCTTTTTGCTCTTCTGTTGCCTCCCTCAAGCCGGAGCACAGAGCAGGCCCTCCAAGACCTGCTCGGTCACTGGAGCAGGAAGCACAGCCCAGCCCTCAGCCTTGGCCTGGAAGGAGCAGAAACTGGGGCCTGTTGAAATACTCAGACTTCCGGGCTCTCCATTCTCTCATTTCCAGGATCCATTACCACCCTTTCATTTCCAGGTTAGGGTCTCATAAAATTTTATAAATTGGACATTCTGGAGCCTATCCTGGAGCACATTTTCTATTTCCTAACCCCTGCGTGGCTCACTCCTCTCCCTCCACCATTGGCTAAAGGCTCCATGGCTCGTCTCAGCAGAGCTCTGGAGGTGGGGGGGGGGGGACGGACAGGGGATTGCAGGAGATTCTGGGCACAAGCAACTCTGAGATGATGTCAGAGAGACGAAGACCACACATGCACGTCAAATAGTCCTAGGCCACACAGGCCCTGAAGCATCATGGTAGTTTACAGGGGGCATGAAAAGGGGACTTAGAAATGATTCAGTTTCCAGAAGATGAGATGACTGGAAGGAAGTTACAATGGAAATGATAACGTGCTCTTAAAACAAGGCTCCCCCAAATGGCATGCATTTATAGTACTTGACAAATTTTTGGATGAGGAAGTCTGAGATATGTATTAGTTTAATTTTTAAAGAACTACAAGGATAGAAACAATACTGTCAGATTGTTAACTGGTGAAGGGAAGGGTAGAGAATATTTTATTGTTGTTAGTTTTTTTAGTTGAAGTAACATTGATAACATTATATAAATTTCAGATGTGTTCTTATAAATTCACCACTAAAAATCCATTTCTATCCTTCACCATTGGCTCCTTCACCTCAGTTGCCCCTCCCCGCCCCCTACCTTTTCTGGTAACCACTAGTTGGTTGTAGAGTCTAAAAGTTTAGTTTTATTTAATTTCATTTATTCATTTGTTTGGCTTCTCTATATACCACATATGCAGCATTGATATTTTTCAAAGCTCTCTCATGTATATCATTGCACGTAATTCTCAAAGTAACACCTTTTAGAAGTAGGCAGAGTGGATATTGTTATGCCAAAGACAATCAACCTGAAGCTTAGGGTGGAGAGCTTTTGATGCCAAATCCAGCTCCCTAGTGAAAATCGGGACAAATATGGCACTAGGTGCCATTTGAAAAACAAACACCATTTAAAAAACAAACACCTGGAGTTGGACTTGCTTGCTCCTGGCCCCAGGGTGTGCAGGCACTGGCCTCCCTCTGGCATTCTGGCATTCCACAGGTTTCTCATGTGAGCTCAGCAACAGGCCACTCACAGAAAGTGCCCGGCTGGGGACTGCCCAGGCCTGCCAGGCTGTGCGAAGGTCACACCAGCAGAGGCCAGCGCCCAGCACCACCAACATTCCTCCCGGGAGCTGTGCTCATTCCCGCCTCTCCACAGGCTGGGCAGTTTCCGGTCGTGCCCACATCAGGCCAAGGGTTGTCTGGGATGTTTGATGGGATGTGCAGAGTAGGCAGTAGGGGACAGCGCTCCCTCTCTACGGAATTGCACTTTGTCAGAAGTCCCCAAGCAGTGTCATTATGACTGCAATGTGACGTAGAGATTAATTTACTAATGATGTCAGCTTTTATGCATCCAAGGTGGGCTCAGAACAGGTGCATTGAACAGCCACGGAGTTCTGCTGCCTCCATTTTTACCTCTACCCTGGGGCTTGTTACTAGCCTGCCGTCATCAATCAACCCGAACTCGGGAACCAAAAGTGATGCAGTGCCTTTTTGGATAAACTCTTGTTGTTCAAACCTGAGGAATCCAGCAAGTAACGTAGTTCATTGTTCCTCAATATCTAAGTGCTTTTGTTGGGTTTTATTGAGTTTTTTTTTAACTTTTTTCAAATTTCAGGCAGTTTTTTTTTTTCCTTTTTTGTTTTGTTTTTTGGATTGTAGGAAACCCTTGTCTTAAAATCCCTAATGTGTCAGGTTGCGTAGCTGCAGGCACTAGTGATCCTGCCACAAACAAGCGGGACACGATTCCTGCTTTCTTGGCTCCTGCAGCCTGGCAGGTCAAGGTCACAGTGTTAGATTCCTTTTTTCTGGGCCAGGTTCTTTCCTGGGAAATTTATCTTGATTATTCATGCCCCTCCTACTCCCTTGCCTTATCCTTCATGCCAACTTCCAACTTTTTTTTTTTATTTATTTTTGCATGCAGGCTGGGGTACAGGCCAGAGGCTTGCAGTCAGAGGCCTTGTGGCTGCAAGAGGGCTCACCAGAGACAGAGTGGGGAGCAGAACAGGCAGATCGACGGAAATGCACTGCTGAGGGGAGCCGCGGGCGAGGCAGGAGAGGTCTGCCGTGCCATGCATGTGGGAATCTCTCCAGCTGGGCGTTGAACTCATGGCGCCGCTGCCGACAGCGCCACAGCGCAGCGCTTAACTGCTGCGCCGCCAGGGAGGCCCCACTGGCCAACTTGTATGTGAACTTTTTAAACTAGCTTTTTATTCTGAGATGATACTAGGTTCATCTAAAGAAAAAACCAAGGGATGCCCAGGAGCCCCAAGAACCCCAAACCAGTAAGGGGAAAAGCCCATGCTGCCTGTTATAAGGGTCCACGTTCACCTGTGCACATGAAAGCAAAGTAACCACACTCTAGTGTGCCCAGAGATATTTAACCAGTGGTGTTCAAAGGGAATCTAGAGAGGGAAAAGAACAGTAGGGGAGAGAAGGGTTTCAGAATACAAATTCCAGATCAAACTCCTAAATCAACCATTCCTTTGTAGGCAAACTGTTACTACACAAAGTGTCTGAGAAACAACAGCAGGTCAGAACCGCTCTCACCAGAGTCCAGCCACCTGCCACCAAAAATGCCAACAAAGAGCTTTTGGTGCAACAGAGAGAGAAAAGGAACTTTACTCTAAACAATAGGGTAGAGGAAGAGGGAGAAGTGGTAGGGCAGAGGGAGGGGGAGAATGTCCAGATACTACTTGATGGCAGGAGGTAGAACTGCAGCCACAGGAGCCAGCAGGGTGTGGTACAAGCCTGCTGATGCTGCGGTGGAAGGGGGGTCCTCCCACCCTGTGGGTGGCGAATGACTACCCAACTCCCAGCAGGACAACTGCCTTCCGCAGTAGCACCAAAGAGAGAGAACCCACTTGCCCTACCTTTCTTTGGGGAGTAAGGGCTCCCCTAAATGGCTGCTCAGCTCCACTCCTTTCCCAGCACCTAACTTGCTTAGAGGACCCCAAGGCCAGGGTTAGATCACTGTACTTCACAGGTGTTGTCCCCTGTGATTTGGGGAGTTTCAGGATGTCAGAGGGCAGAGTCCTGCCTTTGTTTGCCAACTGCTCCAAGGATACATTCAGCCAGATAGACAGGAGCCAAAGCAGAAGAATAAATCAGAAGAATAAATCAAAGAAATACAAGCCAGAGGTTGCACAGAGCCCAGAGGCCTGGGAGAGAAAGTGAGCCAAGGTGCAAAATCTATTGCTCAGGAAAAACTCCCCACAAGGTCAAGATGGCGATCGCCATAGTCTCTCAAGAGAGTGGGACTGTGCTGTTTGGTAACAAAGAGCTGAGGCTGGAAGAGAGCCTCAGGCAGAAGCCAGCTGAAGGGTGCTGACTGAGTGTGTGTGGGAAGTGAGCAAAGGCAGGATCTGCCTCCAACCCAACAAAAGGGGGAGCAGGAGCAGGAGGACCTGAGAAGTGGAAGGTTCTCTAACGAATGTCCACAACCTCTGTCTTTGAAAGTCTGCTGGAGGCTCCACTCTGCCCTTGGCTCAAGAAATAAGGGGTGTTGGCAGGGGTGGTTGGTGGAGAGTAAATGGAACAAGTGGACACGAGGAGCAAAAATGTAACCCCCAAATAAAAATAAATTAACAAATAATAAATAAAATATTTTTTAATAAATAATATAGATAGAAAAATAAATAAATTTGCTAATTAATTAAGAAAAGAAGTCAGGGGGTGGAGCAATGAGACTAGATGCCAATTTCCTCCAGCTGTCTTTGGGGAGCAAGGAGGTAGCGTGAGGAGACTCACAAATCTCTTGCAATTGTAATAAATAATGTAGAGAAATTCCTTATATCATATACCCAGTCTCCCCCGGGGGGTAACATCTTGCAAAACTGTATTTACAATGTCACAGTCAATATATTACCATTGACGCAGCCAGATATGGAACAGTTCCGAGTATATTAACACCAGAAGTGCTCCTGTCAGATATGTCTTCCTTGAGGTCAGCTATCCCTGTAAGGCACTACCGTAGTTACAAATTTATTATCAGCCATCATGCTTTTATAGCTATTCCACCTGCTTCCCCATCCATCTCTGTCTCTGGCCCCTGGCATTCTTGAATCTGTTTGACATTTCTAGAATATTATTATTTTAAAAACATTATAGAAATAGAATCATACAACATATGTGTGTTTGGAACTGACTTTTTTTTTTCACTCAGGATAGTGCCTGAGTTATCTGGAGAGTCACTAGTTGCTCTGTGTATCAGTAGTTCATTCCTGTTTATTGCTGAGTAGTATTCCAGGGTGTGGCTGTGCCAAGTCTATCTAACCATTCACCTGTTGAAGGACATCTGGTCGTTTTTTTCCAGTGTTTGTCTATTATGAATAAAATTGCTATTCTGTAGGTTTATTGTGTGAATCTAAGTTCTCGTTTCTCTGGGACAAAACCCAGAGGTGCAATTGCTCAGTGTATTATAGTCACCTGTTTAGTTTGATAAGAAATTGCCAGACTGTTTTCTAGAGCAACTGGACCATTGTACATTGTATATTGTAAGAGGGATCCAATTTTTCCACGTCCTCACCGGCAAGATAACTTTCAACTGACTTCCCCATCAAGTCTCCAGACACACACGGATAGGTCAGAATCCACCAGGGAGCACAACTTGAGGCTGTGGGTTTTAGTGAATTTTTTTTTTGTTCTGTCCACCCTATTACTCTCTTTGCAAGTCTGACCAGTCCTATAATTTCTCTGGACCCATCAAGATAGACCAAAAGCCTTAGTAGCAGCAGAAATCTTCAGCTTCAGCTACAGATCCCCCTGTACAGAGTGAGATAGTGAAAGGTGTTTGGAGGGTAAGGGGGTTACCCCGAAAGTCCCTTCTAAAGAATACCTCTGCTCCATAACTAGCTGAAAGGCAGATCCCAGAGACCAGTTTGTACTGGTCCACCTGACATGAAGGAGGCCCTCCATAGTTTGGGTAGTAACAAACCCATCCTTATTCTTGGTATCTACTGTGTCAGGCACTGTGTCGTGTGCTGCAGAAAAATATGATGGACTATCAACAGGGCTCCTTCTCTTGTGAATCTTACATTGTAGGAGGCGGAAATAGACAATCCCAAAACCAGTGATTTCAGATGGTGATTCTCACTACAAAGACAATACACAGGCAGAGTGACAGAGTGTGAGAACATAGGGAGATTCCCCCTCCTTTCCTCTCCCTCCACACCCTGCAGCTGAACTTTCCCAGTGTCAGGATTCCTACCGGCTTCTTTTTTCCCAAATTAATCATTTCCATTTCTTCCACCATTTTTTTTATGTGATATCTTTTCTGATCCCAAGACACCATGGTCGGCCTGGCCTTCACTGTCAACACTTTCTGTCATTCTAGATCCCTTTGTAACTTGGTTCTTTGAATGAAAAAACATTATTCGAAATATGGAATGTATACCAAAGAGACAGTGAAAATAATTTCTTTGTAGTTTGCACACCACGTTCCTATGAACATAGCCAAATTTTGCTGGCCTTGGACAGACGCCGTTCTCGCCCTTCCCTACTGCTTTGTGAGTTAATTTTCAAGTCCATACTGTAAAGTCAAATTGCTCACACCCTGTACCAGTTCCAGTGATTTTGGGAGGCAAGGTATTTACATAGATATACATCAAACATGCTAGCCTCAGCCTGCCAGCTATTTCTGCTACTTTGAGGCTGTCATTTACAAACATATCAGTTGTCTCTCCCAGCTGCAGGTCATCTGTGAGTGTGATCACATGCTCGCTTGGGCCAAATTGCATGTTTAGACGTTGATGCGGCCAGAACAGCAGCAGGCCTGGGCCTCTAATAGTCCCCCAAAGCCTTCTTGGGTCTATTGGTTTCGTGGGTTAGGAAGCCTCTTGGTTTCCCTGCCTTGTCCATGAGAGTATGATGGGCACATGTTTTGGCTGCAAAACAGAGCTCTGGTAAAATGTTTTGCCCAGATGAAGCTATCTTTCCGGTTTGGTAAACCCATCAAAAAAGCAAATGAGAATTTGATGAGACTTGTTTTGATGATCCTGGGTGTATATCCAGCTCTTTTAGTCCTGTCTGTAATCGCACACCATCAAACTCAAGAAGTTAGCCCAGCCTTTTTCTTGTTCTTCCTGCTCTGAACAAACTAACACAAAAATCTTCACTTTCCTTCGGCTTTTTTGCAAGTCTCAAAATTTTCCCACACCGTTCCTTTAGGACCTTCTGTCCCATTTTTGTGCTCATCTGAGTACCCTGAGTAGCCAAATCACTAGTTTCCAGTGATGATCTTCAATGTGTTGATGCATAGACACAAGACAGGTTGGGTGACATGAGTAAAAACATTGTTTTACATCCCCCTCTCCCCCATTTTCCATGCCCCTTGACATATCGGCTTTTTGGAATTAGAGGCCACAGAACCATTCTTTCTTTTCTGTTTATTTTCTTTTTTGTTTATTTTATTTATGTCTGGATGATTCTTCCTAGAATTCTTTTTCTTAACTATTCCATCTTAAAAATGGCATAATTACCTTTCACCAATCTTAAGAGTCTTAGCTAACAATGTGAACACTTCTCAGAGAGATCTGGGTCGAGCTCTCCAGTCCTTTATTGCTTGCTAAGTAGCCCTGGTTAATCTCTTAACCCTCAATCCTCTCATCTGTAAAATGGAGATAGTTTCTTAGGATTGTAAGAGGATGAAAGGAAGTAATGCTTGACACATAGCAAGCACTCAATGTCAGCTTTTACAATTATTAATTAGAGCATTTATTACTTTGACTAAACCTATTATGGACTCAATAAATGTGTGGTAGTGTCATTTTTATTATCCTTATACATGAGAATTAAGTCCACAGCATCATTTCCTCAAGTTACTTCTGCTTTTTTCATGAAGGAAAGAATTAATCAGATTCTTTGCTTTTGAAGTGTTAGTCTCCCTGGTGTCCAGATAAATCCCCTTCTCTATTGTTGTCAGTTGTCTCATTACATCAGTTTTCTAATCTATATTTGCAAAATGACCTCCGCATAATTCAATGCCTCCACAGTTGATTCATACCATTTTTCTATTCTTTAATCCTCATCCAAAAGCATCTATTCTCTGTTTTACAAATGTCCCTTGTGGTGCAGGTAATTCTATTATAGATTGCAATTTTTCCACCCTTCAGTCAGTTGTGCGCCGTGAATGTTCCATCACCCAATGTACATTCTAACAATGGAGAAACTATATTCTAGCCTTGAGTTATTTTCTAAAATGTTACAGTCTCCACTTTAAAAGGATGCTTTTCTTTTCATGTGACTCATCACCTTCACTTTTATTATCTATGCTTAGCTCATATCTGAGATCATATGTTTGCTACCAAACTTTTCCCATCTTGTTTTCTCTTGAGATCTGTTGAGACCTTTTACTGCTATTGTTCTTTTTATTGAACACCTGAGCTTCTCCATCCTCTATAGTTATCAGCTTTGTCTGAATCTTTTTCTCCCTCTTTCATTAAAAGTTAATGTACAGCCCTCTTGATCAGTTTATAAACTTCCTGCCAAACTCTCTCTTCCTGTTCTGTGTCTTGCCAAGAGCCTGTTGCTCTATTGTTATAAGCCATAGTCCAGGAAAATTAAACCTGTTTTTCAACTTGTTTATGAAGCTAACAGTTCCCTTCCAGTATCTCCTTTTCTGTTCCAAGGTCATTATTTCAACTGCGATGAAATAGTCTTCAGTGCCTTCCAAATGTTCATTTCCTGCTCATTATTTCACAGTCATCTGAGATGCACCCCCAAATGTCATTGTGCTATATTTTCCCTTCCGTGAAGCTCAGTGGAAGAGGGTGGTTGTCAGCAGAATTGACACTCTTGCAAAAATCTCTTCTGCCTCGGGAACATGCGTCAAGAAGCAGGGAACCTCCCGAGTGTCCGACTGGATTCTTCTTATTCAACTCCATTTCAGCCACACAGCCTCCTTGCTGGTCCTTAAGAGCACTGAGCATGGTTTTACCCTGAGGCCTTTGCACCAGGTGTCTGCTGGGCTCACTGTCTCACCTCTTTCATCCGTGTGCCTAGGTCCTATGTTTCAATAAGGCCTATCTTGTCCATCCTATTTAAAAATGTAACTTGCACCCCTTTGCTCCCCTGCATCACATTCCCATGTTCTTAACAGAGATCCATTTCTTTCCCCATGGCACATATCACCCTCTAGTATATTAGATCATTATCTATGTATTAGAGTTTTTGTTTATTGACTGCTACTCCCTGACCTCACTGGTATGTGAGGTCTGTGGGACAGAGACCTATATATCCCCAAAAGCCAGGGCAGTGCTTGATAGACAGAGGCTCGGGAATTGTTTGGTGGATGGTAGTCAAATTCTCATAGTAACTTGGGTTTGGAATGCATGCCCTGTCTTATTTCCTTTTTTCCTCCTAAAATAGAACCCCCCCCAGCCATCAAAAGAAATTCTTGCTCAGAGGAAAAAAAGCATAAATAGTAAAAACAAATTTAAACATAATCCTATCATTGATAATCATTGTTAACACTGAGTATCTTTTAAAACTAGATAAATTTAGATAAGTATTTATGCATATTTCAAACACAGTTGCAATTTTGGAATTTTGATTTATAGGAATTTTGATCTATATTGGAATTTTTATTTATATCATAGGAAAAGCACATTTTCCCTGTTTTCTTGGTGACTGGCCTGCTCTCAGAACAATGTCCCCCCATTTCTTTACCCTCAGTAAGGCAAATCCATAACTGTTTTCCATAACCGTTTTCCTAGGTTAGAGTTTCTTCTCATAGGGTCTTGAGAGGACCTAAGATGCAGTTAAGGCATTTTTGGTTTTACCCATGAAGAAACTTCTTCGGAAGCAATCTTTTAAATGGTTCTATTACATCTTGTCATTTAAATATGCCATTTGCCATTCTCCCTCTTATTCCTTAGAGACAGACTATAATTTTGTTCTAGGCAGCAGTTTGCTAAGCTAAAGGAGCAGACTTCAATGCTTCCTTTATGTTACGAAGTCTTGTGCAATGACATGCAAGCAACAGTGTTTCACATGACCCAATGGCAAGGAGGCCACAGAGGATGGTGGTGATCCAGGAGCCATCTTGGCCTTTATTCTTTTCTCTTTAAAAATACTTCTCAGTCTTTTTTTTCTCTTTAATAAAATCTTTTATTGGTTTTATAGAGATAAAGCCTTTATCTTAGCTTTAAATTGACCTGAAGGATGGAAGTCACTTGCTTGAATATTAGAACAGAAAGTTAGCCCTTGGCTACCTACTTCAGATTTCTTTTACACTTCCCAAGAAACAAATATCTATCTTGTGTAAGTATAATTTTAGGCATCAGTAAAATTCAAATCAAAATCTTAAGATAACTTATCTATTTGGAACCTGAGAGACTATTTTTAAATTTTATATGGAAAATCAAAGTTTCAAGAATAGCCAAGACACTTCGGCAAAGTGCTATAAGATAGGAGAACTATGAGGCTATATGCGTATTATAAATTGGAATATAGAGCTAAGTCAATGTGGTTTTTATGAAAACAGACAATTGATCAATGAAAAAAACAGAAATTCAAGAAATAAAGCCACAAATATATAGAATCCTGATATACAAGGGAATAGAAATACTTTATAATAGAAGATATGATAGATCATTCCAATCAACTTGGAATGATTTGGCTATCCAAATGGAAAAATAATGGGGGGAACAGTGTCTCACACTCTACACGAATACATCAATTCTTGACATATTAAATACTTAAATAGGAATACACACAAAAATGAAATGTGAAAGACAAAGCTATAAAATTTTGGGAAGAAAAATAGAAAAAAACTTTAGGGGCTCAGAGGAAGGAGAGATGTCATAAACAAAACCCAAACCCTACTAACTAGGAAAGAAAGATTGGACATGAGTGGTTATTTCCATAAAGGAAAATGCAAATAACAAATAAACACCTGACAACATGTTCAACATCATTAGGAAATAAGAATGAAGAATACCACTTTACACCCACAGATTGGCAAAAATTAAGATATGTGTCAATGTCAGGTACTGATGGGAATATGGAACAATGGGAAAGTATAGACACTGCTGGTGGGTGTGTAAATTGATATATCAACTGTGGGAATAATTTCCCACACCTGTGATTCAGCAATTTCATTCCTAACTACATGATCTAAATATATTTATACACTCAGCCACTAGCAGTTACATTACAAGAATATTCATAGCAGAATTGTTTGTCTTAGTTAAGATTTTATGGCAGAAAAGTTAATAAATACATTGTGATGTCTTCACATTTTGGATTTCTATACAGCATGAAAAAATAAGAACTTAAACTTCACACAATTGTATGAATTAATTTTTGAAAATTGATGTTTAAGAAAAAGCAAATGCCAGGTGTTAGCATTAAGTATGCCGCTTCCTTTTTTCGTATTAAAGGATTTTACTTTGGAGGGGCAGTTTTAGGTTGATAGCAAAACAAGAGGAAGAGATTTCACATGTGTCCCCAATCCCTCACATGCATTGCTCCCCTTTAATTAATATTCCTCACCAGATTGGTTCATTTGGTACAGTTGCTAAGCCTACATGGAAACACCATAACCATTTAGTCCATAGCTTACATCAGGGTGCACTATTGGTGTTATATGGTCCATGGGTTTAGACAAATGTAAAATCACATGTATCCATCATTAAAATATCGTGCAGCGTAGTTCACTGTCCTGTAATCCTGTGCGCTGCCTAGTCACCCCTTCTTTTCCTCCAACTCCTGGCAACCGTAATCTTTTTTCCCATCTCCGCAGTGTTTATGCATTTTCAATAAAGATTAAAAATAAAAAAAATTAAACAACAAGTGTGTGTGTGTCTAAGAGTGTATGTGTGTGTAAAGTAGAATAATAAAAGCAAAATTTAACATAGCAGCTACTTCAGGAGTTGGGAGGGGGTCAGAGAAATATAATGAGAGAGATCTACGTAGTTCAACAAAAATACTTTTTACTGTAGAGAAAAACTTTTCTTTTTCTAATTTCCTCTATGATCCCAAAATGTCAAGATTCCTTTTGTTTGTTTGTTTAGGTGGTGGTTTCATTGAGGTAACATGGTTTACAACACTGTATGTAATTCAGGGAAATAGGTCCACACTTCTTCAGGTGTATATCACCACACCACACCTACCACCTAAAAACTCATAGTGCTTCACCCTAGACCATTGGGCCCCCTCCCAACCAACCCAATCAATATCAAATAGGCTTTAAAGTTATTTTTATGGAATTTAATATGCTGGTTGTAAAGTTTATATGGCAAAATGAAAAGGACCTTGAGTTGTCAAAACAATTATGGAGAAGAAAACCAGCTTGATTTCAAGACCTGCTCTAAAGCAAAAGTTGTCAAGACAGTGTGGTGCTGGCATAAAGATGGGCATAGAGCTTAACAGAGCAGAATAGAGAGCTTAGAAATAGACCTACACATGTACAGTCAGTCATTTTCAACAAAGATACCCAAGACAATTGAATGGAGGCAAGGGTAGTCTTTTCAACAATTGCTGCAACTTAAAATGGACTATAACCCTGTATAAAAGTTAAAATTATACAACTGTTAAAAGAAAATAGGAACATTTATCAAATGCTTTTCCCTTTTTTATGAAGATAGCATTTCTTTTAGTCTGTAAATAACAATGAATTACAGTGATTAACGGATTAAATGATTATAGTCCAAATGTTAACATACCTTGAGTTATCTAACACTTTTTCCTAAACAGGCCATGAAAAGCATGAAGCACAAAGTGAAACATTGATAAAAAGAACTTCACCAAAACTGAAGATCTTAGTTCTTCAAAAGACAGTGCTAAGAATAAGTCACAGATGGGGAGAAAATATTTACAAAACATATATATATGATAAAGGAATCTATCCAGAATCTACAAAGAGCTTATAAAACTTAATGAAAGAATACAAAACAATTTTTAAAAGGAGCAAATGATTTTTTTTTTCAGTTGTCGTATTTTATTTTTATTTTTATTGTTATTTATGTCTTTTACATTTTGTATTCCCCTTGGGCAGCCCACCACCAATTCACCCGTGATCCCTCTCCATGGTCCCCTGTATTCTCCTCTCTTCCATTTTGTGCCCTTATCCTCCCCTTCCCCCTCCCCCCCCCCCCCACCGCTGATTGTCTCTCTCCCACCAGGCCTCCCTATAGTCCTGTTATAAGTGAAACCATTCGATATTTTTCTTTTTCTTTCTGGCTTATTTCACTGAGTATGATTCCCTCTAATTCCATCCATGTTGCTGCAAATTGCATGTGTTTATCTTCTTTCCATGTTGAATAGTATTCCATTGTGTATATGTACCACGTCTTCTTGATCCAATCATCTATTTTTGGACATCTGGGTTGCTTCCATACCTTTGCTATTGTGAATAGTGCCGCAATGAACGTGCAGGTGCATGTATCCTTTTGGATTAGTGTTTTTGTGTCCTTTGGGTAAATTCCCAAAAGTGGTATTGCTGGGTCGTATGGGAGCTCCATGATTAGCAGTTTGAGGAATCGCCATACAGCTTTCCATAGTGGTTGGACCAGTTCACATTTAAAAGGATCAAATGATATGAACAGTCTGCCTATCAGGAAGAGATGAAGATGGCAAATAAGTACACGATAGTATGTGTGCTTCACATATATGGGAATGACTAACATTAAGAAGATTGACAATTGAAACTATTGACAAGAATGCCTTATAACTAGAACATTCATATGTTGTTGGGATATTAAAAGGGTATGGTTACTTTAGAAACAGCTGGCAGTTTCTTATAAACTTAAACATATACTTACAGAGAATTCCCATTCTTTCATAAGTACCTTCATTTTACTTTAAGATTTTGAGAACTCTTGCTTTAAGAGAAATGAAAACAAATGTCTACCCAAAGACTTGTACTCAAACATTCATAGTAAGTTTATTCATAATGTCCCCAAACTTGAAACAACCCAAATTTCCATCAACTGGACAAATGCGGCATATCTACACAGGGCAATACTTCTTTACAATAGAATTACGTATTTATACAGCCACATCAATGAGCCTCAGAAACTTCATGAAAGAACCCAGGCATAAACAACTTCACAATTTATTATTTCATTTGTTTGAAGTTCTGGGAAGGACAAAACCATAGAGACAGAAATCAGGTCAATAATTACCAGAGACTAAAAGTAGGGGACATTTTGAGGGGACATTTTGGGGGTAAAGGAATCTTCATATTGTATTTAGTCTCTTAATATTGTGTTTATGATGGTGATTACTGTGTACTTTGTCAAAACTCATCTAGTTATATACTTTAAATTCTGAATTTTATTGTATATAAATTATACCTCAATAAAATAGATTTTAAAAATCAAGATAGAATTATTTAAGAGTGGGATAAATAGTTGTGGGAATAGAGTAAGATGGACTTCACAGTAACAGTATTAATGTTGTCGCTTACTGATTTAAATAACGACGTCATGGGCATTCAAATAATATTTAGTTCTATCATACATGTTAAATTCCTACCTCAAAAAGAAAATTAGCAACATCATTTGAACATTAGTTGAAAGAGAGCAGACAAAACAAGACAGTAAATATAAAAACAGAAATTTGAGTGAGAAACAGAAAGTAAATAAAACTGATGATTTTTAATGGTGGTTCTTTTTAAAAAATGAAATTGGGGGTCTCCCTGGTGGTGCAGGGGTTAAAGTCTCAGCACTATCAAGCTGTCTGCAGTCACTGCAGCATAAGTTCCATCCCAGGCCAGGGAGCTTCCCACATGGTGTGGCAGACCTCTCCTATCTCGCCTGCTGCTCCCCTCAGCAGTGTATTTCAGTAGATCTGCTTGTTCTGTTCCCCTCACTGTCTCTGGTGAATCCTCCCCCTAGTCCAGAGAGACAGGGAATACACAGCTCACAGCCAAGACCAGTTTACTTGAAGCAGAAACCATTGAAGTCATTGACTGGTAAGGGCATTTAAATGGCAATTTTGACTAATTGCTTCAGGCTGAGTGTAGATGAGTTTTGAGAGTTAAAACTTCCTGGAGGTAGTCTTAGGGGAAATCCCATACTCTTCTGGGTTTCTTCTTCCAGGTTCTGTGGTAAAGACCAGAAAAAAATCTGGTTTTTCCAGCAGGGGGAAGGGAAAAGTACCCATTTCATAATATGCCTGGAGGAAAAGAAAACATTTTGAAATATGCCCACAGCATTCTCCTAGTGAACACTTGCCAGGGGAAACTTTTTTTCTCAGAACCTTAACTGACTAGGAAAGAGAATAGGTGAGCTTCAACTCTCTTTGGTCTTTCTGTTTCAGGAAATGAATTATGAAGTTCATGGTGCAAGGTCTCTGGTTGATTAAAAATTCAAAATTTACTCATAGGTTTACAGAAGAATTCTCCTTAAAAACTCACCACTGCACTAACAAGGGTCTGGTGTAACAGTGGCTTAGAACAGGAGAAAAGTAAGGCATGGACTGTTGAGGAGAGAGTTATTAGGGAAAACCAAAACCAAAAAGGGAGGAACAGATTTCAAAGACCAGAAATTTCGGTGCTTCTTAAATTCTAGCACAGAAAATTAAAGGGGGAGGGAGAAGTGGGTTTAGATTTTACCTATACCTATACCTGAGCTAGTGCAAAAATCTTAAAATGAAGTATTAGTCAATAATATTCTAGCCCATTAGGAAAATAATATATCTTTGCCAGGTAGCATCTTTTTTAGAACCACAAAAATGATAAAATAAATGCAAGGCTGGTTCATTATTATGAAATCCATTACTATAACCCATCATACTATTTATTATAAACTGAGTATTTTATTAGCTTCTTTATAGATTACTAGAAAAACTTTTGACAAAATTCAACACCTATTCCTTATGGAAACACCCAGTAACATAAAAACTAATAATAGTGTCAACATGATAAAACATATAAAACTCACAAGTAAAATTAGCCTCTCTTTCATAAAATATTTGTCTAACTCTCTGTGGGAAAAAGGGAAGGAAACTCCAAATCTACTATTTAACATTCTAATGAAGTAGTAGTCAATGGAATCCAGGAGGAGAAAACTATTGGAGATGTAAGAATTTCAGGAAGAGTAAAATATTCTATTTTCACATAATTTGATATTATACCTGGAAACATAAAGAGAATCAAAAGAACAATAAAAGAATTTAGTATGATAGCAAGATATAAAATTAACATTTAAGATTCACACACATACATAAATACATATAAGCAATAACAACTTTTAAAAATAATGAAAGAAAAGTTCCTATTTATAAGGCAGCACAAAAGATAAATGCTTAAGAACATTGCTAAAAACTACACCTGAAATCTACAAAACAGATTGTAAACTAAACTTACCTCCAAAAAAAAAAAATGAAAAATAAAATATTTTTTAACTTAAAAAAGGAAAAATACACACGTGGAAATGTGAATCTAATGAAAACAGTTCTGTGGGATGGTAAGAGTACTGAGAGATGTGGCAAGATATCATGTTTCAGCCTCTCTTAATTAAGCTTTTCACATTAAGTAGGTTCTTAATAACAGTTCAGGTTGGCTTTTAGGAAGGTGTTCTATCCTGCTAGTTAACATAATGCCCATGTTTTATAAAACAGATAAATAGGTGGGAAGGTTGATGTTTGTTATGGCACTGGAGGAGCCTACTAACACTCTTAAAATTCGCTAGGCATGAATATTTCACGTCAAGTTGTCTAACCAGAGTAAAACACCACTAAGACTTGGGTGAAATACCTTATTTCAACTAACACAGTTTCCTTATTGGCCATTAGAATGGACTAGACACAACTGTATGATTCACTCACCCTAAGGAGTTATTGAGTATCAATTAATTAAATCTTCCCCATCCAAGGACAATTATTTTGTTTTCCCCATCCAACTACAATTATTGTAGTTAATGTTTAACATTTTCCTGGTTAGTGTAATAAAATTATGCTGTCTGCATTTACACTTGGGTTATCCACTTCAACTTCTGGTCTGATATTTCCAGAAATTTTTCTTGAATTGTGAAACTGTAATGCAGATTTTGCAGCTCTATCCAGCAATCTACAATAAATACTTACTTCTATGGCATAGTTCACAACCAGTGAATAGGAGGACTCATTTTTCATATAGTGTCCTGGAAATATACCTCCCTAGTCTAAGCAGGCAAGAGAAGAATGCCACCTGCACAGACTTTTACCTCAGAACTGGCTCATTTTCATTTCTGTGAAGCAATCAGGATGAAATCTGCTGCCTGTGGGTAAACCACACTTTCAACCCAAGGAGTGAGGGAGCCAGCTAAAGAAAATTTGATAGGTACCCAACCTTTGCACCTCCATAGTACATTCTTCAGAAATCAGCGAGGTTATTAAACCCTAGTATTTGATGGCATCAACAATTCTTTAGATCAAAATAACTTAGAAAATTGAAAGATCAAAACCTATAGATGAAAACCAGAAACAGCCCCCCTACTCACCCCACCTCATTCCATCCCACCCTATCCCACCACATGTCAAGAATAACAACATTTTTTTTTTCATTTGCTGACTCACTTTTCCCATCTATATAAGCTATATTCAAACTTGTGATTGTTGGAGTAGTTCTTTCAGAATAAAACCTGCAGGAGTACTTCCCAAGTTCAAATCCTCACTTTGGCTATCTAGCAAACTCTTTGTCTAATTATCACTGAGAATATTATTTCAGTCAACAATATTAACTGCATTCACAACAGATTTTCAAAGAGTATTTTGATTGATTGTCTGATGCATTAATGGGGGGAGGGCACATCTTTTAAGAACTACCTTGTCCCTAGGGAATCTTTTACAGTATAAATCATATGAGATCACTCAGCCCTCAAAAATGCAAGTCAAAAAGAGCACTCATACATAGCATTTTAGGAGAAGGCAGAGGCTTTTTCTTGACCCGGAAGGGAATGGTATAATTGACACAGGAAGAGGAAACACATTCCTTCTGTAGACTTAGGAGGCAGGAAAAGAAAGATTATGCCAGGAAACAAGAAACTCTGGCCACAGAACATGGAAGAACCAGAATCAAAACAATCTCTAAACAAGACTGGGAGGGAATTAAAATGGCAAAAACAGCTCTCCAACTAAAACTTATCCCTACAATTTGCTTTCTTGTTTGCATTTTACAGTCTGAGTTCCCTGACATAACATTTAGGTTTGTGCTATTGTTGGTAACTCACAGATGAGGAGACAACTGACAGAGGTTAGACTAGCAAGGTCTATAGTTTCATGGTTTTAGTCCAAAGAGGGCATCCCTGCCTTCCTTCCCATCTTTCTCCAAGCTGGAAGATGACAAGTGAAGTTTGTAGCAGGGAAGAAGGGGCCTGAAGCTGCCACCACAGCTCATCTGTTACAAAACAGTGAACCTGGCATCCTACTCATTCTTTTGTGTTAGGAGAGAGGACATTCAAAGACCAATCCAAAACCACCTCTATCTTTATGAGAGAGATTAAAGCCACTGAAGAGTTTTCTCCTCATTCACTCAACAATCTTTCTTGAACATGGTCACATTCCCACTCTTCTCTCCAAGTCCTGTATCACTTCAGAAAATGAAGAGCAGAGGAGGAAAATACAGAAGGTAAACATCTGAGTTAGATGTGCAAGTTGCTCTAATAGTTTAACTCAACACTCATGAGTGGGACAATGTTGAGAGCTGCAGGTTCTACCATCTTCAGCATGTGACTGCCAGCATTACCCTTGGCATTGATGCCTGACAGGCAGATGTCTAAGAACATGGGAGGTTACAAGTGGGAGATTTTTATTAGCAAGCCTAGCAGTGGCACATGTCACTTCTGCACATATTCTAGTTGTCAAAACTCAGGTATGTGGCCACATTTAACTCAAGGGGGACTAGAAGATGTGGACTGTGTGCCCAGGAAGAAGAGAGGATGAGTTTGTGTCAGTGGCCTCCACCATAGGGAATGTGAGAGGGAAAGGCAGGTAGGAAGTTCTAGGACAGATTGTGTTTATGCAGCAGTGAGAATGCAATGTTCATCTGACCTAAGGAAGGATTTCAGACTACAGGCCAGATGAAAATATGGAGAACTAGAATGACTAATTTTCCCACAGTGACAACATATTGGTTCTGATTTGTCTTACTTAATCAGATTTAACCATCAGTGCTTTGCTAGATGCCTGGAATCCTAGGGTTCCTAAGAACACTAATGATTACAAAAATGCTTGAAATCCTCTCTGTGGTTCCTGATGCTGGAATATCTCCTATGCTGGGGAACTCACTCTCTTATAAGGCAGCCCAAGTCAATTCATTAATTATTTATCGAATACATTTCCTTTACCAGGCACTAGGAATATAATATGACAAAAACCTTGCCCCACTACTTGAGAATCATAGTTCAGAACAAATTTCTCTGCTGTTGTTACTGTTTGTTTGCTAAGTAAGTGCACATACTTTGCTTCTGTTCATGGCACTGGTCACTCCTCTCTATTCCACAAGTCACCCAGTCATTTGAGTGAATTGTAAGCATGAAGCCACAGTCCTCTCTCAGGCCCCAATCAACCTCACCCTGTTATTCCTAGAGAAGTACATTCCAATTCCCTTGGGGGCATTTAGAAACAGCCTACACAACATTTTCCAAACCCTCTCCCCACAGGACTTTTGGGGTCAGTCATTTGTTTAGTTGCAAAATTGCTTCTCCTCTGCCTTCCATTTTAGGTTTCTAAATTCTACCCTCCATCCATTTCAAAACCTGTAATTGAACCTTCCAGAGGATGAGCTTGCTGTGCATTCTCAATGTCTTTGTCCATATTCATTTTGAAACAAACCCACACCAAAATTCACTTTTCATTGCAAAATTTGTCAATGCTTCTTAGTTCAAAACCACTGCATCTGAAAAATGATCACCCAGCCTGAAAGCCACCTCCTACTTTATATTGCCTACTGCAAAAATAATTTGTACTAGAAACCAGGGTCTTTCAATATTCTTTTGGAAGATCTTCTAGAAGGTCAGTTTAAAAACCTCAGGCTCATCTTCCCTGACTATGCTCCCACTACTCCTTAGCTCTCCTCATACTTTATCACCTTAAATTCTAGGTCAGTCCACAAATAATCTTCCCAATCTTTGTTCCTGTCCCTACCAGAAGGAATTGTCCATGATTAATGTGTCAAACTCCACAGTTTTGAGAAATGGGAATTTAAAACTATAAAAATATATACACCTAGTAGGATGACTAGCAGGTGGGATGAGCGTGCTTGCAAGGACCAGGTAATTAAAGCCCTGCTCTGGTGATCTCCACTTTTCTCTAGGCTCCAGACAGATGTGCTCCTGATTTCCACATGCCAGGTGCTGTCTTGACTGAGCATTGTCCATGAGAGTTTAACTTGGTACCCAGTCTTGCTCTTGGGGGCCACTTAGACCCTGAATCACTAAACCTTTTATCTCTTTGCTTTATTATGTCATCTATTGCTGGGTCTACGCGGTTCTGACCTCTCTGAACTTCAGCTAAAAATGCCAGACTTTCAGCTCAAGCCCTGCCACGCCCAGAATTTTTCTGGGATTTTCTAAGTCTTGATATAGAGCGGATAAGACTTTGTAGAAGCCACCCATCAGCATCACCAGTCATAATTGGAAAAGATAATCAGAGATGAAAAGAAAGATGTGTCTCTGAGGAATAAGCAAGGGTCCATTGTGGTTTATTCTAAGCTGACCAGATGGCTGAGAAGGAGTGGCCAGAGATGAAGGGGGGCCGGGCCATGGCATAAAGATAGACAGGCCCTGTGAAATGAGGTCCAGGTGGGCTACAAGTGCAGGCGCATGGCCTAGGGGGGCTCTGGTACACGCTTTGAGACTAGATCTGGGTTTAGATAATATAACACTTGGCTACTTCCCCTTGCTGGACTTGATTACAGCCCATCAGTAAAATAGGGATCACCAGGGCCTCACAGCGTGGCTGCAAACATTAGAAATAATATGCATGGTGTTTTAAGCACACTGGAAAGGCTGAGAGAAGGCCAGGCCTGTCATCACTATTATTAGGGGAACCAGCATGAGAAGGGGTTTCTTCCCTCTGTGAGCACTCAAGTAGTCATCACCATCTTTCATGCTTGCTTTGCTTGTCCCCAAACTGGGGTGTGACCATTGGTGAGTTAGAGCTGATCGTACTCCTGGACACTAACATTCAAAATGAAGCAAGTCTCTGAAATTGAAAGGCAGCTCCTGAAGAGTGCTGGAAGTCAGCACTCACAGCTTGAATGAAGAAGTCGTGCTGCCTTCTACATGGGGAACTTAGAAATTTAGAATTTAGAAAATTGCCCTTATTCCATTTCAAAATAGAGATGCCTTTATCTCCCAAAGATGACTTCTACAAGAAAGGACTAATGAACCAACACTGGTCAAGGGAAAGAACAAATCAGACATGGCAAAAGTTGTCCCAGGGTGGGAGTGATGTGAAGGATGAGTGACGGACAGTCCAGTCACATACGGCATGTCCTGGTGAATAATGCTTTTGTCCCAAAATTATTATATATACAGTTCCTTTAATGTTCAGAGCTGTCCCAAGTGGGTGAGAAATTCTTTTGTCATCTGTCTATGGAATATAAACTATCTTTCACACTTGAATGTGGTGGAAAGTGGAGACCCGTGATGCTATGTGGACTACAGAGCCCCAAATTACCCCGGTCAGATGCATATTGGAGAAAGAATTTCCAGAATTCTGCTCTCTGAAGCAGACACTCTTCATCAGATTTTTACTAAGCCCCTGTGATGATTACTGAGGTGCATCTGTGGGCTGGTGAGCCGGAAGTGGAGACCAAGGAGAAAACAGGAGACCCTGAGATGAGGCAAGGAGGGCAGAAGAACCCCAAGAAGTCACAGGATCACAGGTCAGTTGTTTCAGGTCATGCAGTCAAATGGGGAAATGGACTGAATGACTGTTCTGTCTGTTGTGGTTCTGTTTGTCTTTCTGGAAGGCAGAAGTACTGCTTAGAGGGTGGCTGCCATTAGTCAGTGGCCTGACTTGGCCTGAGTCAGCATCCCCTTTGACACTCTGCTGTCCTGGGGTTCCTGGGAAGTGTCCAAAAGGAGGTCACCAGTTTGTGACCATTGTAGACAAGCCAATCCAAGTTTTGGTGTTTTTCCAAGTCCCAGTGGGAGTGAGGATGGGGCTATGTGTGTCTGGACGGCCGTGTGGTGTGTCTCTCCAATACAGGAAATACACAAAAGAACCCCCATTCCAGCCCCACCCAGCTGGCCCCTGAGTTCTATTTTAAAAACTCCAGGGTAGCTTGATATGAGGTCTGTCCACCCCAACCCCTCCTTGTTTACTGGAACATTGGGTCACTGCAGTGCAGCTGGAACGCAGCTCGGGTGATGCAGTAAGATGAGGCGGGTCCTCCAAGGCTCATGTCATTACAGTTTTTCCTCCCCTCCCACTGAGTTTTCTTGGAAGTTCTGAGCCAGGCTCAGTATGCATCTCCCGAGATGCATTCCAAATTCCCAGCTGCTTGCAACTCAGCAAGTCTCACTATCGCTCCTTTTAAAATTCAGGTGCCCTAAAGGTTAGCGATGAGTGAGCACACAGAGGGGTGCCTGGGATGCATGACTGGGTGAGCAGCTGCCCACTGTCACACTTAGCTCAGCCCTAGTTCAGTCTTGTAAAGAGTAGAAGGAAAAACTCTCCTGAGATAGCTCTGTGACTTGGCGTACTGGCCTCTGCGTATCTGCCCCAGTGGAGGGTGGAGGGCGGAGCAGGGAGGAGCTTGGGGAGATTTTGCGCCCCTTTTTCTTCTGAAGCACAGATTTCCCATGATTCTCTGCCACCTTTACCAGCGGTTAATCTCTCCCAGTTCAATGCCTTGTTTCTCTCAGCCTTTATACCCATATTTCTTTTTTTTTTTTAATATTTATTTTTACATACAAGCTGGGGTACAGGCCAGAGGCATGGGGCGGTGAGAGGGTTCACCAGAGACAGAGCAGGAAGCAGAACAGGCAGATCAGAAATACCCTGCTGAGGGGAGCAGCGGGCGTGGCAGGAGAGGTCTGCCGCACCATATGGGATCCTCCCTGGCTGGGCGTAGAACTCGCATCGCGCGCAGCTCCACAGCGCAGCGTTCAACCGCTGCGCCACCAGGGAGGCCCCACTGCCATATTTCTTCCCTTCAGCCTTTTCGTTCCTCGCCACGATTGCTCTGTCCCTTTCTGAACTACTGGAAATAGTGGGGAGTAGGGCAGAAATAGCCAAACACATCGATTATATAAAAATCATATTTGTTTCATTAAGCATGAAAAAGATGCCCGTACCTTTTCTTAGATTTATTCTTGTTACTGAAGGATGTATTGATTCTTTAGGGATGAACCCTGGCTTTTAAAATATGCTCCCCTGACCACAGTAGCATTACCCGGGGCTCTCAGAAATGTACACAGCCCAGGCTTGCTGAATCAGAAATTCCTGGGGTAAGCCATGGCGATCTGCATTTAAAAAGTCCTCCAGGTGATTCTGTTATGTGCTCAAGTTTATGAATCCCTGAAGAATACTCCCTAGTGCTGGTGGATGGGGAGGTTAAGGTTCTGTCTGCTTTCCAGATGTCTCAATCAGTGTGAGGGGGACCCAGCCTGTGCCACGCTTCTCAAGGCTGTCTCGTGCACCTGATCTTTCAAGCCAGGCAGGTTTGAGAATATGAGGAGACCAGGGAGCAGGAGGTAATGGGCCTATTGGGTGTCCTCAGTGAACTGGTTTCATGGGGCACCTCTGGTCAAGGATCTGGCGCTCCCTGCTCTTGTGTCCAGCATCCCTCTAAGAACTTGAGGATACCTGATATGTGTTAAGTCATGGAGTAGATTTTATCATGCTACTTCCCATCTGCCCTTAGGCAACTAAGCCAACTAATAGCTATAGATGGGAAAAGTGGAATTTATTCCTTTCATTTTTTCTGGGATGAAATCAAGCAAATAACTATAAGCATGTTCTTCATGTTGCCAATTCTTTTCTTTCAATTCTCACAAGAGCTCCCAAAATTATTAAGAATGTTGGGGTCTATGAGTTTAGACCTGCTTTGCTGTTGGGTATCTTCTAGTTACAAATGGACAATAAGCAATTGAAATATGGGTAGTCTGAACTGAAATTTGGTATCAGTTTAAATACATACTATATTTCAAAGGCTTAACCCAGAGAAAATATGTAAGTCATTGCATGAATTTTTTTTTCTACAGAGTGGGGAGCAGAACAGGCAGATCAGAAACACACTGCTGAGGGGAGCAGCGGGCGAGGCAGGAGAGGTCTGCCACACCATGTGGGACTCTCCCCGGCTGGGCGTCGAACTCGCACCGCGCGCTGCCGACAGCTCCACAGCACAGCGCTCAACCGCTGCGCCACCGGGGAGGCCCCATTGCATGAATTTTTAAGTTTTGATTTCATGTTGAAATTGTAATACTTTGGATGTATTGGGCTTCAAAAATTATTAATATTAATTTCACCCATTTCTTTTGACTTTTTAAAATGTGACTACTAGAAAAATTCAAATTGCAAATGTGGCTTGCAATTTTGGCCCACATTATATTTCCATTTGGCAGTGCTGGTCTGGTTAGCCTGGGGCTCTGATCATACCAGGATTTTGAGTAAGACTCATATGGTATAAAGGAAGCAAATACAAGGCAGCGGGTATAAACTAATGCATGTACAGCATGTTCTGGTGAGGAAATGAAGCTTCACGTGTGAGACCCTATTTGAACCTGAGAGCTAGACACTCCAGGGTTCCGTCTAGACTCAGCACTTACTTGGGCAACTTAACCTCCCTGAACTGAGTTTTCTGTCCTAACCCAAATGGCTTTTGTGAGAGTTAGTTAAGACAATGAATATAAAAGGCTTAATATGATTCCCAGCTACAAATAAGCACTCAATAAATATTAACTCTCCTTAAGTAAGAAGAAATTCTATTACTAGATGGTGTTAAATACTGACACAATATTTCTGATTTTTACATTCAGATAGATTTCCTTCTATCTGGAATGGTTCATATCATCCTATTCCAAAGAACTGGGTGACTGTGTTACCTTTCCAGTGCTCCCTCAGGTGAAAATTCACAGCTGGTTATGAACCCTTCCACACAACTCCCAGCAGTACTTGAGGTTCCTGAAGTGAAACACTGGATCATAGAGAGCACTGCTCTTGGACAGGACCTCTTGGTTTGTTGTGCTTAGAAACTTAATAATTTATATGGCATAGACTGGATGGACTCTGAATGAGAAAAGGTAGTAAAGTTACTGAATGAGAAGAATGAAGTTTCTTAACTAGCATCTACTCCAGGTGGACAAAATCAAGTTTGGGCAGAAAACTGGGAGAGGACTCTATTACCATGGTTTAAGATTGCTGACCAGCCCCCAAAGAGTTTTACCCTTCTTTCCATAAGACAGAACTAAGCATTTAATGAAGATTCTTTCCAAAGAAAAAGGCGATCCTGGCTCCATTTTGAAAGACCTGAAGAGTATCATTTCATAGTAGCATATTTCCAGGTTCAAAGTCTGTGAGTGACCAGAACACTGACACCATGATAAAGGATGTAACAGTGTAGTCATTAAAAAAAAATATCCTGAGTTTCCACCCATGGAATGAACCTCTGCTCTGAACAACTACAAGAATGAAGAAGCAGAGCTCATGTAAGCTGTTTCCATCCAAGACTGGGGGTTTTAGGCATCTCTTCTGGATGATGTTCATCCTGGAGCATAAAGGAAACTGAGTGCAGAGATGACGTAATTGGTTGAGGAAGGGATTAAAGAGTCTTTGGTCTCTTTCTAAATCTACTACTGAATTTATCATCATCACCATCCTCATTATCGTCATTATCAAAATCAGGCTTCCTACATGCCAGAGACTTTGCTAAGAGCTTTTCATGGTTGATCTCATTTAATTCTCCTGACAGCTCTGAGGTAAGTAGTAGTAGTATGACATTTTTACAGATGAGGAAACAGAAGTTTGGAGACATTATGTCACTTATTCAAAGTTACACCCTTATCACTGGGCTTGATGGAACTTCTATGCTCAGAAACCAGAGAGGCAAACTGAGAGTGCCTTATTACAGATCACAAAAGGAACCTATAAACCAGAATAAGCAAGCCTAACACCCCCAAGTTCCCTTTTTATAAGAAATATTTTCTAACATCACATTTGTTATCCTAAATTGAAATTCACAGACTGTGTAACTCACTTCAATACCCAATGTTTGAAAGTTAATTATTTTGCCATAAAGCCATAAAAGGAATATATATAATAGTACTCCATGTACTATTCTACATATAGTAATATAAAACATGCAAGTATAATGAGATCATCAGATGCTTGTACCTATTTATAGAATCACCAGGAAAACCACAATTGCACATGCTGACTACTCACACACCTAAAGTGTTATTGACATTGCTGATATCATTACCTGACAAGGTTAGCAACGCCTAGTAAAGTTCTGAACAGAATAAAGTATATTTTTACTTTAGTTGTATTTTATTGTACTCTGGGAAAATTCAGTGTTCATTCATAAAAAGCATGCAACAGAAACTTTGGACTTATATGTAAGGTGGAGTTGAGTTCAGGTCACCTAAGATTCTCAACTACATTGAAAGGACATTCAAAAGGTGAGGCAATTTTTAATTGGGAGGAAACTATTATAGGCATCGTAATATATTATATCAACCTCTAGCTCATATTTCTGCCAAAAAAGTGTGGGCAACACATCTCCTGTAATTACTGGGTCATCAGGGATACCTTGGAGTTTGGTAAGTTCCCAAACTCCGTAGCATGTGAATTCTCAGCCTGGGCTGCCGGTAAAAGTTCCCTGAGGAACTTGAATGCAAATACTGATGTCTGGACAGCCTCTGCTGTGCCTTTGTGTAATAGGTCAGGGCTACTGCTTGGACATCAGAATTTTTTAAAAAAACTGTTCAGCTGATTCTGTTCAGTACCAAGACTTAGAACCATGCCCTAAGGAGGTTCTGTCCCTGTGAGCTTCTTTGCCTTAGCTGAGTCAGCTCACCATGCCACTGAGCTGGCAGGCTTGCTTGCTCGATTTCTACTTCAATAAGCTATTTCCTCTTCAGAAGAGTCCAGGGCCTCTTTACCTGAGGAACAACATCTCTGTTGATAAGTTGGATCACATGATATGTGGGCTCTAGGATCTATAAAATCAAAAACCTACTTTGAAAGAATCCCAGAAATTGACTAAATTATTAATAGTTTACTTCCAAATGTAGAACAAACAGGAGGACATAATTCAACAAAATTAAAAATGAACCGACCAGTGACTAAGTAGGAAACAAATGTATACTGTAGTGTAGCTAAGAAACTGCTAGGCCCTTAACCATCCCTCCTTAAGCTTGACATGGATCTTTAACTTTGAAAGAAAATTAATAAACCCACTATAGTTACTCTCCCAGGTCTGAGGGAGTTGTTCCTGAATCCTTAAATCAAGAATTAGAAATTTAAATCCTTAAATCACACTTTTATCTCCAGTGCTCACTCTAAATGGGTCAGATATGGCTGCTTGGAGAAGGAATTGAAATTCAGCCCAGGTTAATTAAAGAGTACAACATCAGGCTGGTTAGTGATATCTCCCATTTCTCCCTTCGATTCCATATGGAATCGAAATAACAAGTGAGCTGTTCAGTATTGGTCAGCTTTTGAAAGCTGATGGAATTTAATCATCACTATCATCATCAACATCTACACCACCACCACCATCATCATCTTTACTCAGTGACAGTTTTCATTTATTCAGGCATAGTTATGTGTCTTGGACATTATGTTTATTAACTCATTAGTCTTTACAACTCTACAAGGTAGGCATTTCCATCAGAGCCCAAGACCCCACAGTTGGTAGAAGTAACTAGTCTTCAAATCTAGGGTTGCCTGATGCTAAAGTCCCACCATACAAAAAAAAAAAAAACAAACACAAAAAACAAAAATCGTGGATTTAAACGTGATCTCAGACCAATGTCTGGAGCTCTAACATTGTTCTTACATCCATATTCCTAGGATTCTTGTTAAATGGTGTGAGAGTCAACAAATATCAAATGACACTACACATTCTTATTTCACTGCATTTCCCTTTCACTTTCTGGTATGCAATCCTGCTCAGGTATATAAGCAGCAAACTTTAAAAATACAGTAGGGACATTCTGGAACATTTCCCTTTTTCTCTTTTGTGTTGAATTCAGAAACCTTTGTCTAACCCAAGATGACAAAGATTTTCTTCTATGTTTTTTTCTAGCAGTTTTATTTTATTAGCTTTTGCATTTAGGTTTACAGTCCCCTTAATAAACAGTTTTGTTTATTAAGATTCTTGTAGACCTTTGTGTCGGGAGCACGCCCGGGCCGCACCACCCAGCCGCGGAAATCCCCACCCGGCAGCTGCTGAGGGCATGGACACCTCGTGCCTCAGCTTGTGCAGCAGGGTGTACACGTGGACAGCGCACGGATTGGGCGCTGGGGCTGACATTTACCGCCATTGGCCAGCAGGGATTGACCTTTGTACGGATTGGTTGTTTGGGCTTCTCCTTTTGCTGATTGG
>PVIJ01012686.1:0-48508 GCA_004024925.1 Scalopus aquaticus
GGAGAGGGAAGAGGGGGGAGAGCAAAAAAGAGGGGCCAGTAGGAGGTGCTGGGGAGGTAGGAAGGAATGGTTGAGCAAGCTGGGAGGTTGGGAGGTTAGTCTTCACGATGTCTGAAATAATCATTTCAGAGAAACTGCGGTCTAGGCTGGATTCCGTAATCCCGCTGGTCTCTAGGTCCTGGATGCCCCATGCTTAGAACGAGGGTTGGCACAGAGTAAGCGCTACACGTTGTTATCCATAACAATTTTTTTTTAATTCAGGAGACTCCATTTCCCTTAAAGCTGTGCTGCCTATCAGACTCCAACTCCCATCATGCCTAGCAGGTCGCTTAGTCCGGGAATATCTACACCGCTAAAAGTGATTTTCCAGTCCCAGCATTCCTCGCTGTTTACCTAGCCGCCTGCAAAATCTTCACAACATCCAATTGAATCAGGGAATACGAGAGCTGACAGGCCAACTGCCCAATAAGAGGGAAGGGAGAGGGCGTGACCATATACTGCCCCGCCCCTGCCCCGTGGCTGGCTCACTTCGCTAAGGTGCCTCTGGCTGGACCCGAAGATATGGGCGCTACCTGGCGGAGTCCAGGCTGGGTGCGGCTCGCTCTCTGTCTTGCAGGCGTAGTGCTTTCTCTCTACGCGCTGCACGTGAAGGCGGAGCGTGCCCGGAACCAGGATTACCGCGCTCTCTGCGACGTAGGCACAGCCATCAGTTGTTCGCGTGTCTTCTCTTCCAGGTGTGCTCGAGAGTGGAAGGCTTGGGGAACCAAGCATTTCGTGGGATCGTTGCCTGGGGACCATGTGTGAATGGCGGTCAGGTTGCCTGATGATTCTGGAGTCTGGGATCGGGGTGGCCGGGGAGAAGAGCACGGGGGCCGGGCTGCTTGAGGAGGCATTTTACAGCGAATCCAGTGTCAGAGCTAGGCGTGTGCGACGGAGTGATGGTGGTATGTGTGTAGATAGTACTGGGGAGTGGAGTTACTCTGGGGAGTAACACCTGGATCGGGATGCCAAGGAATAACGGTGACCACGCGGAAGGAGGAGGTGGACTAGCATGGAGGTGAACTGATGACGTTGGCCAAGTCCGGCTTTGTTTGAGGGCCAGGGGTTAGCAGCATGACCGAATGTATAGAAGAAGGGGTGGGCAACCAGGGAACCAGGATTTAGGAATCCAGGGCAGATTATACCCCTAATTTTCAGTCTCTGGTAACTCTGAAGTGTGGTCAACCATTATCCCACCTTGCCACTCTAAGAGTTATCAAAAGTGTCCTAGGAGTTAAGTCTCAGTGCTGCCACTGCTATGGCCTGCGTTGGATCCCGGCCAGGCAGCTGACCCACATGGCGCAGACCTCTCCTGTTTCACCCGCTGCTCCCCTCAGCAGTGTATTTCAGTAGATTCGCCTCTTCTGCTCCCCACTCTGTCTCTGGCAAATCCTCTCACCCCCCACCCCAAACCTCCTGCACCGCTGGGCAAGACCCCAATTTTTCTATGCAAAAAAAAAAAAAGATTCTTAGTATTTAAAGAAAAGTAATTGAAAACCTAGGATGAAAAAACGGGCCTGTGGAGGAACCATGGCCATGGCCAGGCCCGGCCTGAGGATAGGGAAGGATGGGGGCGGTGAGGTGGAATCATGACGTGGCCATAGCGAGTGCCAGGAGGTCATCAACCCTTGGACTCAGGTGGGGGTGGGGAGGAAGGGGAAGGACAGCCCAGGTGGCTTTTTGCAGATTACCCCTACAGAACAGGGACCAAGGCACTAGGCTGACGCTCCTAACCTCACCCTCCCCTCCCTCAGGTGGGGCCGTGGCTTTGGGCTTGTGGAGCATGTGCTGGGCCAGGACAGTGTCCTCAATCAATCCAACAGTGTATTCGGTTGCATCTTCTACACACTACAGTTGTTGTTAGGTGAGTGGCCCTGTCCCTTCACAATAGGCCCTTCCCCCCAGGCCAGGCCAGGCCCGTCCCTTTGCAATGCTGGTGACCCAGACATCTGACAGCCAGATGCTCATCACTACGTACCTTGGAGGCAGGAATTAACAGGAGTAGCTCAGGTCTAGATTCTATCAGAGACTTCTAGGACCCCAGTTTTTGGGGACTCTCTGAAGTGGGGGGGGGGGTCTAAGGATTACTTGTCTTTCATGTCATGTGGCACTCAAAGGAAAATTCACTATTTGGGCTCCAGGGATCATGGAACAGATAGAAGAACCAACGTCTTGTTGGAAGGGACTTCCCCAGCAGCCCCTGCAGTCTGGAGCACATGAAGTCATGGCAGCGTCCCTGTGGCCAGGCCTGGAAGCTCACGCCTGACGCTTTTCTGTCTTGCAGGTTGCCTCCGGAGCCGCTGGGCCTCTATCCTGCTAGTGCTGAGTTCCCTGGTGTCTCTCGCTGGTTCTGTCTACCTGGCCTGGATCCTGTTCTTTGTGCTCTATGATTTCTGCATCGTCTGCATCACCACCTATGCCATCAACGTGGGGCTGATGGTACTTAGCTTCCGAGAGGGCCAGAAACCGCTGGGCAAAGTCAAGGGGCACTGAACCTTCACCCCAAGCCAGGCTGACCACATCTATTCTGCTTTGGCATGTGAGCCTTGCCCAAGGGGGCCATGTCTGGGTCCATAAACGACTTTGCAACCAGCCCCCGCCATACTCCCACACAGGACAGTGGACCAAACGTGCCATGCTCATTCCTCCGCCCTAGTGCCTCCGATTCTGTCCCCAAGGGCTGGTCTTCAAAACACCTGCCATTGCCCAAGGAGGGAAGCAATAAAATTATTTAAATAAATTGGCCAAGTCTGAGCCATCTGTCTGTCAGGGACCCTAGCATTGGGCTTTCGTCCTCATTTGAGGCAGGAAGGATATGAGTCACAAAGTGGAGGGCCTGTCTGGGAAGAGTGGTTGGTTCCTTCTGCAGCATGTGGAGTCAGCAAGACCTGGGGCGCCATCATCCCCCACCTCCAGGAAGCAGGCTGGGAGCTCTCGTCCCTGCTGCCCACGGGAGGCAGACCTTCTCTCCTGGGAGGTCTAAGCATGCATGTGCAAGGGCAAGTTGCCCTTCTGGTTCTGTGCCTGGTTGCTGGGAAGTTCTTCCTAGAATATACCCTTAACCCATTCACTGCTTTCTCTACTACCCCAAGCCAGTCTTGGCAGCCCTGGAGGGCCAACAACTGGTGTGAGCAGTTTTGTTTTGTTTTTCCTAATAGGTACTAAGCACTTACCTGCATGCCAAGCACCATTTAAGAACATGACGTATTGACTCATTTAATCCTTATAGCAATTGTATGAGGTAGATACTATTATCCCTATCTTGATGAGGAAACTGAGGAACAGAAAGGCTAAGAAACTTCCTAGGATCACCAGCCAGTGCTGGGGAAGGAATTAGAGAGCCCTCAGGATTCGAATCCACTTGGGACATCTGGCCTCAATGTTATGCTCTCAACCCTAGCCACAGATGCCTCCAGGTTGGGGTCAGGGTTCCTGAACAGTCTGGGCTGGCCTGAGTTAGAAGTCTAGAATAGAGAAAGGACTCAATGTTCCTCCTTCCTGATTGTGAGTCTGTCCATGCCTGCGAGAAGGGTGGACACAACTGTAAACCCCGTTTCCCAGGAAGCGCCTGACCCGGGAAGGTGTTGAGATTTGCCGGTGTCCCAGCTAGTAAGTAGCAGAGCCCCACCCCTCCCTGTACTTGCTGCCTCTGAAGCGAGATGGGAGAAGTTACATGAAATCCACCCGGACTAGGGCCTGGGCGAAGGGGGGAAGCTGAAATGGAAAGCGACAAAGTGGAGGGTCTGCTCACCGCGCCCTTCAGTTCCGGAGGGTAGCGTCTATGCCAGGAGCCGATCCCCTGCTACACTGCCATCTGAACACACTCCCACCTTCAACACCCCTGAGTTTTTCAGACAAGGCACAGGCAGGCTAACTGTCCAAGGCCACTAAGTAAGAAGAGAAGTGGGATTTGAACCCAGGCAATTGGCCCCGACTGAGGCCCAGAGAGGGGTGATGACTAGACCAGGGTCACCCAGCAACAGCCCCAGAGCTAGGAACTGCTGGCTCCTTTCCAGCCCCAGAAAAGTGATGACACCTGACGCCTAGCCAGCTGGGGGCGGGGCGGGGGCGGGGCGAAGGAGACCCAGGCAGCCTTGGAGGAGGCACAGGCAGTAGAGCGGCCTGGAGCAGCATGGAGCAGAGCTGGGGGCCCCGGCTGTTCATCCTAGGCGTGGTGGTCTTCATAGATGGTGAGCCAAGGTGGGAGCAGGGTGGTGGGGGTTCAGGGGCCACCGTCGGCCCAGCAGCCCTTGCAGCTGGTGAGAGGGAGCCCCGCTCTGGGGTGACAGTCTAGCTGTGGCGATGTAACTGGCTGCCTTTGTCTATAGGGGTGTGATTTTCTTGGGCTGGATTACAGTCTGTGTCTGCAGGGACTGTCATTCTGCCAGTCTGTACCTTCCGCCTTTCTACTTCAAATGACCTCAGGCAAGCTCTGGGGCCCTGGGGCCATCTCCCTGTCTCCTCATCACTCCTGGCTTTAATTTTTAATGGGTGTGTTTGTGTGTACCTGTGATGGAGAAGAGGTGTGGCAAGGGAACTTTTGACAGTATGGAGGTCTCTGGAAAGGTGGGGAAATCTGAGTTGGTAGAACAGGGATGAAGTGGGTTTCAATCTCTTGGCTCCCCTCCCCCACTTGGATGAGCCCTCCCCTACTTGGCCGAGGTGTGGGCTCCTAATCTCGCTCTTAGGCCTCATGGCTGAGGCACAGTTAAGCTAAATGTCCTCCACAGCCACAGTCCACCTCTTGGGCTCAAAGTGGGGGGCAGGAGTTGGGGTTTCTGAAGCCAGGAGGAGGACTGGCCTGGTCCCAAGCCGAATCCCAGGCTCTGCTCCTCAGGCGCAGGAGTGCTGAGCACAGCTGAGGGAGAATTAATTGGAGTGTACACGCTGAATAGGTTCCAATAAAAGCTGCTTCTAGACCTCATATAAATATTTTCATTCTGGGAGGGGCTGATGAGGTAGCCACAGAGTCATAGGCAAAGACCCGGGGCCTAGCCGTCTGACCCACTCCCTCCACCAACCCGGGGCCTGGAGCTGGAGTAAGGCTCTCCCCAAGTCCCTCCTCTCTCTCTTCCCAGGTCTTCAAGCAGCGCAGCGTGGTAAGCTCTGGAGTCCTGGCACCTGGGCCTTACATGGGTCTCGGTTGGGCCTGGGGTGGAAGCAAGGCAGAGGCCTGCTGTCAGCTTGACCTATCCCTCCCCACAGCTTGTGGGCAGCGTGGCCCTGGCCCCCCTGAGCCCCAGGAGGGCAACACAGTGCCTGGTGAGTGGCCATGGCAGGCCAGTGTGAGGCGGCAGGGGGTCCACATCTGTAGCGGCTCCCTGGTGGCGGACACCTGGGTCCTCACCGCTGCCCACTGCTTTGAAAAGTGAGTTATGGCTGGGGGTGAGTTTCTGGCTTGGGGGTGGGTGTCTTTCCCCAAGTTCCACTAGACTGATCCCTGCCCCTAGAATAATAACGTACCGTTTATTTAAAATATGCCACAAGCCAGGTACGTATTATCAAGTGAATCTTAATAACCTTTACCAGTGGAAGCCTTACAAATGACAAACAGGTTGAAAGAATGGAAGGCCCTGGCTTACAGACACAGCTGCTATGTGTCCGCCCGTCACCTACCCTGTGCTGTCTCCCAGGGTGTCACTGCCCCCCTTTGCACTCAATGCCTGGAACTTGTACCTCCTCCTCCAGGGCGGCGATGACAGAGCTGAACTCCTGGTCAGTTGTCCTGGGTTCTCTGCAGCGTGAAGGGCTGAGCCCAGGGGCTGAGGAGGTGGGGGTGACAGCTCTGCAGCTGCCCAGGGCCTATAATCACTACAGCCAGGGCTCAGACCTGGCCCTGCTGCGGCTGGCCCACCCTGCTGCCCACATGCCCCTCTGCTTGCCCCACCCTGCCCACCACTTCCCCTTTGGGACTGCTTGCTGGGCCACTGGCTGGGGTCAGGACAACAATGATGGTAAGTGCTGTCTCAGACTGAAGCCCAGAGAGGTACCCTGCTTGCCCAAGGTCACACAGCTTCAGCGGCACCACTGTCCCCGCTCCCAGTCTCCCTCTCCCTCGCCCCCCTCTTTCGCCAGCTCCCGGGACCCTTCGGAACCTGCGCCTTCGTCTAATCAGCCGCCCCACGTGTAACTGTCTCTACAACCGGCTGCACCAGCGGCTGCTGGCCAACCCAGCTCGGCCTGGGATGCTGTGTGGGGGTGCCCAGCCGGGGGTGCAGGGACCCTGTCAGGTCTGAGGGGGAAGAGGGAAAGGGAGCAGAAGGGGAGGGGACCTAGCCTTAGATGGGTGCTCAGTCCACAGGAACGGGCGGGAGGGCTGCCCGTAGAGGGTGTCTGCCAAGGGCTAGGGCTTAGGAATGTCTTGGACGTCGTTGCCTGGCCCCAGGGAGACTCCGGAGGGCCAGTGCTGTGCCGCGAGCCCAGTGGACACTGGGTTCAAGCTGGGATCATCAGCTTCGCGTCGAGCTGTGCCCAGGAAGACACTCCGGTGCTGCTGACTGACACGGCTGCTCACAGCACCTGGCTGCAGGCTCGAGCTGCAGGGGCAGCTTTCCTGGCCCAGGACCCAGAGACCCAGGAGATCAGTGATGAGGACAGCTGTGTGGGTAAGTATGAGGTGCAGTGGGGAGGTTGGAGGGGTGTTACATGAGGACCCCCGGGGACATCTGGGCAGTATGCAGAAGACAAAGTCAAACAACTGTCAGCTCAGAATAGAGGCTACGGACAGACGGGGCAGCCACACGCTGCCAGGAGCGAGCTGCTGGGGGCGCTTCCCAGGTTCCTGTTAGCCCCTCCAGTGGGAAGAGCTCCTCATAGGGCTGAGCAGCATAGATGCTTTGCAATTTTATAGGTTTGGAACTTAGGTAAGCAGTGGAACTTCTGAGAACTTGCTGAAGGTTTCTGAGGTGACCCAAAAGTTTCTAAGCAGGGAATCAGACTGGACAGGGTAGGGCACCCCCCAGGATTCTGGCATTCAGTGACTAACATGAAAATTGCATGCAAAATAATTCCTGGTATAGAAGCTATATCCCGATGAGCCAGAGATTCTGAGGCCAGTCCAGGCCTGAAGGGGTGCAGATAAGGCAGAGCAGCGCCACCCCATAAGGCAGACCATGAGGGTTAAAAGCTTTTGAACCCCAAGCCTGATGCTCGCCTGTGAGTTAGAAAGTCACCTAACTTCTCCGCAACTTTGGTTACCTTCGAGAATGAGCATAACACAATTCAACCTACAAGGAAATTCTGAGGATTTGCTCGTGTGCAGGAAGCACTCAGCACAGGGCCTGGAGGCAGCAAGCACTTAAAAAAGTCAGATGATGTAATTTGGTTCAGCCTGCGGATCTCTGAAGCGAGAAGGTCCCCAGGCTGGAGCCCCCTCCCCATGGCCCTGGGATGCCAGGCTGAAGTACCAGGGAAAGCTGGCCTGTGGCGGAGTCCTGGTGTCAGAGGAGGTGGTGCTGACTGCGGCCCACTGCTTCATCGGGTGAGCCCTACACCCTTCAACGTTGTGCCCCCCGCCCCTGCTGGCAGCCCTGTGGCTCAGTGCTGTCAATGCTGCCTCTGCACAGGCGCCAGTCGCCAGAGGAATGGAGTGTAGGGCTGGGAGCCGGACCAGAGGAGCGGGGCCTGAAGCAGCTCACCCTTCATGGAGCTTACACCCACCCGGAGGGGGGCTACGACGTGGCCTTCCTGCTCCTGGCCCAGCCCATGACCCTGGGCCCCAGCTTGAGACCCCTTTGCCTGCCCTACGCTGACCACCACCTGCCTGATGGGGGACGTGGCTGGGTCCTGGGGCTGGCCCACCAGGGAGCAGGTATGTAGGACGGGGCCCTGGCCACTGTCCGTCCAGGTGAGGCCACTGGGCAGCTGGGCCTTTCACTTGTCCTACAGGTACCAGCTCCCCGCAGACAGTGCCCGTGACCCTCTTGGGACCCAAGGTCTGCAGCAGGCTTCACGCAGGCCTGGGGAACAACAGCATCCCCATTCTGCCAGGGATGGTGTGTACCAGTGCTGTGGGTGAGCCCCCCCACTGTGAGGTGAGCCCCAGTCTCCCCCCCCTTTACCCTGTAACCCATGAAGGGAACTTCTGCCAGGCTTAGCCTCTAGGCCTGGAACTAGGCCTTTCTGCTAACTGGCTCTTACGAGCCAGAGCTTCAATCCAGCACCAGGCCCCTTCTAGCCTCCCTCACCCTCCAACTGCCCAGGGAGAAGAGGAAGTCACCTAGTGTCACCTGATCCCCAACAGGGTCTGTCTGGGGCACCAGTGGTGCACGAGGTGAGAGGCACATGGTTCCTGGCTGGGCTACACAGCTTTGGAGATGCCTGCCAGGGCCCAGCCCGGCCTGCGGTCTTCACGGCACTCGCCCCCTACGAGAGCTGGATCAGCAGTCTGGACTGGCAGGTCTACTTCGCCGAGGAGCCGGAGCCGGAGCCCGAGGCCGAGACGGGAAGCTGCCCAGCCAACACGAGTATGTGGCCCTGGGCCCCGTCAATACGTCCAGGCCCCTTCTCTCAGTCTAGGGCAAGATCTGTCCTTATCCACTCTAGCTGCCCAGGGTGGGTGGGGCAGGGGACAGATCCATCGGGATTCAAATCCAGGCCCTCATCCCTGTGTGACTCGGAGCAGAGCTCTCGACCTCTCTGAACGGCAGCTTCTCCACCTGTCGTGGAGGCCAGGCAGTATCTCCTTCCTTTTGGGAGGGAGGGAGAAAAGTGAGAGGACGAGCCTAACCCCTCCCTCCCTCCTCTTCCTGCCAGGCCATCCAGCCGGCTGTTGACAGCTGGCTCTGGGATGCTGTGGGCAAGGGCAGCAACTCCCGCATCACGGCCCTGCCGCTCTCCCAGCCCGCCAGCCGCGACGCCAGGCACTGGGTCGGGCCCACAGCCTGCTCTGATCAGCAGCTGCCCCACGCCCCGCCCTGCAGGACAGGAGGTCACCTGGGGGTGCTCCCCACACCCAGCTCTTCTCTCTGACGCAGGCGTCCCCAGCTTCCCTATTCTTCATCCCCAGATACAATCACATCAGGCCCATACTTTGAAAATTTCTTTTTTTTGGAGGGGAGGGAGCAGTTTTCCTTTTTTTTTTTTAAACTTAAATAAATTGTTACAAAATAGACTTTAGAAAATAAGTTACAAATTGTAGCAAAAGGCTCCCCTTCCACAGGCCACCTTCCCACCTGTGGCCCTCTGGAATCTGCCTCTCCCCAGTGTGGGACGCTGGCTGGTGAGCCAGGCCCTGCACAGTGGCAGAGCCTGGCACCAGGTTTCTTGCAGGGCCAGTCACAGGGAAGAGCACGGTGACAGGCTGCAGGAAGGACCTCCTTCAAGGACACGAGGAACCAACCCCTCAGCCCCTCCTTGGGAAAGAAGCCAGATCTGGGTCCTCTTCTCAGGGGAGAGAAGAGAAGGGGGTGCCCAAACTACTCCTGAGCAAAACATGGAGATCAAGCCTTTCCCTGCAACCCCCCACCCCACCCCACCCCGTATTCTGATCTTTGGAGACTTGAAGTTCAGAGGGAGAAGCTGAGGTCTGCAGGCCACTGGGGTGAAGGGTCCATGAGTGGGGTCGTGGGGGTGGGTGGAGGGGGCAATGACAAATCCCCTCTGCCTGCCGCTGATGCCTTTGGGGCTCCTAGGGAGAGAGAGAGGAGGTCACTGAGGGGGCAAACCCCACACAGCTTTAGCCCCTCCCCAGCCCTGCAGGCCATTCCCCTCCCTCCCTGTGGTCCCAGAGGCCTATATGAGAAATCAGGACACCCAATTTTATTGGCCCAGTCCTGGCTAACTTGCTCCTCACTCACTCCCTTGAGGTCACAAGAAATGTATTCTGAAGGCCAGCTCATCAGCCCACTCGGAGCCTCCCTGTTCCCTGGCCATCTCTGGCCAGAGCATGCCACCTCAGGGTACCCACCCATGGTGGACACTAAATGGAATGGTCCCTCGACAAAGGCTACAGGGAGGTGGAGACTGTGAGCCCAGGGCCTGCTGAGGGGACAGGCTGTCCCCCAATTCTACAGCTGCCTCCTCCAACAGGGTTGGGTGGAGGTGACTTTCCGATAGATGGGAGATAGGGGCTAATGACTGTTGTTGCCACAGCAAGGCCTGGCTTCAAAGAAACAATTATCTGTGACTCAGTCCTCCAGTTAAAGGTGTGCTGGCAGGGAGGGGTGAGCAGGTGAAAGGGTGGTTTAGTCGGGTCCTAAAAAGGGGACCCACAGCAGAGCGGAAAGAGCTGGTTAGAGATGTGGGGCGCGCAGGCAGGGCCAAAGGTCTCGTTTCCCAGCAAAGAGGAGAGAACTGAGACAAGACGCAGGAGAGGACTGAGACAAGACTGAGGGATGGGGCGCTGGGTACAACCAGTGACCCAGTTTTCCTGGGCAAATCGGCACTGAAGCCTTAGTCTGAGGGTGCCTTCCACACCCCATTCTACATTCCCTGGCTCCCTGCCTACTCCAAGGAAGCAAAGAACCTAGGCCATCTTTTTCTCTGGGAATCATTACTTCATTGGCTGGATCAGGAGCGTTTCCAGAGGTATCGGCAAGATGGTATCCAGCTACCTCCCCACAGAAACAAGACCACCCCTGTTTGACCCTGGCACAGCTGAGGAGCTGACAACTGCCTCTACCTCTGCCCACTACTATCCCACCCCATCCCACTATTTACCTGACCCAGGGGGGTTCAAGTCTCAGATGCTCAAAAAGCAGCGTCACAAACAGGTGTTCCCACTCCATACCCAAGGGCTAGCCACCTCAGAATCCACATGACCCTCTCCTCCTGCACTGCCACTGCCTTGGGGCCAGACTGTGCCCTCCACCTTGGGCCCACCTCCTCTGGGCCCCTCAATCCTCTGCCCAAGCCCATTCATGCCCCCGTACCAGAGCTGGCCACTGTCCATTCCTCCTGGTGCTGCTGCTGGTGCTGCAGGAAGCTGATTCGGCGACGGAAGTGGCGGGGACAATGGGGGCAGGTGAAGGGCCCCTCCCGGGGTGCATGGACACGCCTGTGGCCCTCCAGGCGGGCGGCTGTCCGGAAGGCCTTGCCACAGATGCTGCAGCGATGGCGCTTTGGGTCCGTGTGGGTCCTGCCATGGTTCTTGAGGGACAGCAGGTTGGGCAGAAGCTTGGGGCAGAGGGAGCAGGGATAGAGCCCGGTGGTGTGGGCCTTCTGGTGGTTCAGCAGGCTACCGGCGTGACGGTAGGAACGGCCGCACTGGGCACAGCGGAAGGGTCGCTCCTCCTCTTCAGCCACGGTGGACTTGACCCCTTGCCCTCCATTAGCTCTCCCGGCATTCTCTCCTGGGGTCCTGGGGCTTTCTGTTGGGACGTCCTGGACTTTCCCTGGGCCAGGGGGCACCACCTCACCCTCCACAGCCCCAGCTCTGGGATGTCTGGCCGCCATCTGGGGTGGCACCTGACTGAGGCCCTTAGCATGAGAGGGCAGGTGGTCTGTTAGTTCACGGTGGGACTGAAAGGCCTTGCCGCAGTCAGGGCAGGCAAAGGTCTCAGCAGCCACGTGATTGTGACTGTGGCTCTTGGCGGCCACAGGACTCACGAACTCCTTGGAGCAGAGCAGGCAGTAGCGGCGGTCTGTCTTGTGGGCGTTGTGGTGGTTCGGGAGGCCTTCTGCTTGGCAGGTCTTGCCACAATGGCTGCAAGAAAAGGGGTGGCTCTCTGGCTGGAGCTGAGGGCTGTTGGCGCCATCATCCCAGCTATCCATGTGACTCAGATGAGGCCCGTCGGGCTGGCTGTCAGCAAAGTGGCAGGGGCTCCTGGGGACACTGTCCCCTGACTCATCTTCTGGCTTGGTCAGCACATGACCCCGAAGAACCCAATCTCCGTCATGATTCACTGGTCCCCCGTCTCCTCGCCACCCATCTGCTTGCCCCGTGCCCCAGGACATCGGCTCTGTGGCTTCAGAAGCAGCCGCCCTGAGCAGGCTCTGACTCTGCTCCCCTGGCCTTGAGGCTCCATCCTCCGGCTGGGGTGCTGACTCAGCACCACCCAATCTGTCCGCTAGTCCCCGGTCATCAGCCAGTTTCTCCTCACTGCCCTGGGTGCCATCTGGGCTTTCGTGACCACTTCTGGTCTCCTCATGCTCTCGCAGGTGCCGCTCCAGGGATCCCCGGCCAGGGAAGCCCTGGCCACAGAGGGCACAGCGCACAGCTGCCCGCCGGGACCGTCCCGCACGCCGCCGCCGGCTCTCTGAGTGCAGCCTCTGGTGGTCCTTCAGCGCCAGGCGGCTGGAGTAGGTCTTAGGGCAGGTGGGACAGCTGTACTGGCCCGGCTCCTGGCTGCGCCGGTGGTTCAGGAGGCTCCCGGCAAGGCGGTAGGTCCGCCCACACCGGAAGGGCCGATCTTCCCGAGGCAGTTTTCGGGTGCCCCCACCCCCACTCCGCTCAGTGTGGACCCGCTGGTGGCTGGCCAGCTGTTTCCGCAGGCGGAAGGCCTTCCCACACTCGCAGCGGAAGCGTCGGGGATCTGCATGGATGCGCCGGTGGTTCTTGAGGGACATGAGGTTTGAGAAGCATTTGGAACAGGCCTGGCAGCCAAAGTGCCCGGTCTGGTGGCTCTGCCGGTGATTGATGAGGCTGCCGGCATGCTTGTATGACCGGCCACACACCTCGCAGCTGAATGGCCGCTCAGAGCTGGCCTCGGTCTGGCAGCCTTTCTCTGCAGTCTCCAACCTCGGCTCCACCTCCTCCCCCTTCACAGTGGTCTCCTCCCATGCCTCTTCTTTCACCCTTGCCACGTCTTCCAGGGGCTCCAATTTAACATCTTCCTGGAGCTTCACCACTTCCTGCCCCAGCTCCTCTGCTGCCAGGTTCCGGGACTCACTGTTGCCTCCTGCCCCCGGAACGGGCCCCACCTGGGGCTCAGAACCTTTGCAGCGCGGGTGGTTTCGCAGGTGATTACGGTAGGCAGCCAGGTTGGGGTAGCAGCGGGAGCAGACAGGGCAGATGAAGTCTCCGGTCTGGTGGATCTTGCGGTGGTTCACCAGGCTGCCCCCGTGGCGATAGGTCTTGCCGCACTGGTTGCAGCGGAAGGGGCGGGGCTGGGCCTCCAGAGAACATTCCCCCCACTGCATGCAAAAGCTGTCTGCAGCTGTGGCACCTATTCCCTCGCCAGACTTTGTGTCTCCACCCGCCCCAGAGAGAGAGATTGCTGTGCCCTCAGAGACACCATCTGCAGCCATCCCCGTGGCATTACCTGACTCTCCCAACTGCCTGGGAGCTTTGTCGGTGGTGTCCCCAGAACTCTGACTTTGGTGGTGACGTTCCAGGCTCCCCATGTCATCATAGGTTTGACCGCAGCAGCCACAGATGTGCCCGTAACCCGCTCCATCCAGCGCCTCCACTTCCCGCTGCAGCTGATTCAGCAGCTCTGCTTCTGAGAGCTGCAGTGGGGGGCTACCAGTGGAGGCTGCCCCAGCTGCTGCTTCCTCTTCCCCCTCCTCATCCGAACCTTCTGTCAGGCCAGAGGAGTCATGGGCCTGGCGCTGGTGAAGCCTGTAGCCAGCCCGCCCAGGGAAGATCATGCCACAGAGGCAGCAGAGGAAAGGCTGTGCCGAGGCTGCCTCCCCGGGCCTGTGGTTCTGGAAGTGGTTACGGAGAGCAGGCAGCGAGTCAAACTCCTTTGGGCAGAGGGAACACTGATAGATGCCGGGTGGGTGGCAGGGTCTGTGGCTCAGCAGGCCGGTGGCATGGGGGAAAGAATGCCCACAGTCGGCGCACGTATGGGAGACCTCAGCCTGCCAGCTAGGAACAGCTTCGCCTGAGGGGGCAGAGGAGCTGGGCAGACCAGAGGCTGGCTTCTGGTCTTCTTCCCCTCCAGGGAGGCCATCCCAGAAGCGAGTCCCATCATTCTCCTCATGGCCTGGGAGGTCCAAGTTGTCAAGGAAACAGGCCTCTTTCCTTTCCAGTCCTGCCTCAGTGCCTCTGCTTTCTTTATCACCCTGGAAACATGCCTCCCCGCTCTCAAGCCCACATTTGTCCCTTTTGAATCCGGCCTGCACACAGCCCCCGTCAACCTCCAAGTTGTCTTCCGTCCCACCAGGACTTTGCCCGGAAGGCTCTTGGGGACAGTCCAGGCCTTCATTATCTTCCACTGATTTCTGGGCCCAGCTCCCGCCTGAGGGGAGTTTGGCTTCTCCCCCACCACCCGCGTTGCCAGTTCGCCTCCGGTGCCGCCTGCTCCGCCGTCGACTATGGCGTCGCAAGTGGTTCTTCATGGCCGCCATGGTGTGGAAGTGCTTGGCACAGGTCCCACAACTGAAGTCTCCCGTCTGGTGAGTCTGCCTGTGGTTGATCAGACTGCCTGAATGACGGTAGCTCTTGCCACAGTCTCGGCAGGCAAATGTCCGAGGAGGTGACACTCTGGTCTCTGTCTTGTGGTTTTCCCCTTCCCCATGGGTCCGGCCATGATGTTCAAGGCTCTTGGGGTCTTCAAAGAGCGTCCCACACACGTCCCATGTCTGTGGTGCTGTCCTGTCTGCTACTGGGGGGGTCTCCGCGGCGGCCGCTTCACGTTTGCACCCGTGTCCCAGATCAATTTGTGGGGCTGCTTCTGCTCCCGGTGCGTCAGGTGGGAGCTCCACTTTGAGGTGGGTGGGGGAACCCTCAGTCCCTGGGCCTGCACTGCGGCGAGCTGCTTTGCAATGTACCCGCACATGGTTGCGCAGGGCCATAAGGTTGGGGTACATGCGGGGGCAGAGCGAGCACTGATACTCCCCCGTTCGATGGCTGTGGCGGTGGTTTACCAGGCTGCCCCGGTGGCGGTAAGCCCGACCACACTCACTGCACTTGTAGGGGCGGTGGTCCAGGGAAGTGGTGGGGAAAGCCTTGTCTTTGGGAGTGCTCTCAGCCAAAGGTGGAGGAGCTGACAGCACTGATGATGGCTGCCCATCCTCCCCAGCTCCTTGCCGGGGTCGGTGATGCGCCCGCACGTGGTTTTTGAGGGCAGCTGCATTGAACAACTGCTTGGAACAGATGGAGCAGGGGTACACACCTGTTTGGTGGCTCTTGCGATGGTTGATGAGGCTCCCAGCGTGGCGGTAGGTACGGCCACAGTCCCCACAGCGGAAAGGGCGGTACTCCTCCAGGCCACTGTCCTCCAGCTCCCCAGAGGTGCTGAGCTCCCCGGAGCCATTCAGCATCTGTGTATTAGGGAGCTGGTCCCGGCTACTCTCGTCTACGTGCCCATTGGTGGTGGGCATCCCTTTCTCTTCCCACAGCTGTTCCTGCCTTTCCCCTTCATGGGACTGCTGGTGTTCCAGCAGCTCTCGGGGGAGCCGGAAGGCGCGGGGGCAGCGAGGACACTGGTAAGGCCGATACTGGGCATGGAGTCGGGAGTGGTTCTTCAGAGCCATGAGGTTAGAGAACTCCTTGAAGCAGATGGCACAAGGGTAGACGCCCAGGGTGTGGCTCTGGCGGTGATTAGTGAGGCTCCCAGCATGCTTGTAAGTCTTGCCACACTGACTACACTTGTACCGCCGTTCCTCCTCAGTGGGAGGGGACTGGGTGGGCTCCTGGCCCCCCGTGAAATTCACTACTGACTCAGCCAAATACTGTGCCAAATTGCTAAGGAGGCTGCTGGCTGGGGTGGGAAGCGGTGGGGCTTTGGCAGAGTTGGTGGTGGGCCCCCAGTCCTCTGCTCCCTCCTCGGGATCTGGCTGGTTTTCCCAGCCTTCTCTTTGTCTGGTAGGTGGATCTTCCCAAGTGCCCAGGGTCGCTGAAGGGTCAGGCCCAGACTCACAGCCATATGTCTCTTCAGTATGCTGCTTCTGGTTTTCCCAGCCTTCCACGGGGCCAAGCCTCTGGTCCCAGGAGTCAGTGGACACCGTCTCACCCTGGAGGTGTGGAGTGGCTTCCTTTGGGCGGGGCGGCCTGTGCCTTCGGCGCCCCTCAGGAACATGAGTCCTCATGTGACTCTTGAGGGCCATGGGATTGGTGAAGTCCTTACCACAGGTGGTACAGGGAAAAAGGCCAGTCTCGTGGGTCCGGCGGTGGTTGACCAGGCTCCCTGGGTGACGGTAGCCCCGCCCACACTGCTGACAGCGGTAGGGTCGAGGGATGCTGTCAGCTTCCTCACTGTCCTGACTGGAAGATGGGTGGAGTAATTCACGGTGCCGTGATAGTTCCGGGAGGCTAGGAAAGTGGCGCTGACAGTCAGAACAGCTGAGTGAGGTGGAAACGTCCTCCATGGGGCAGTGTGACAGAAACCTGGAGGTTCAGGAAGAGTGGGCAGGCGGCAGCAGCATCTTCCTCTGGTGGAGAGGCCAAGGCCTAGGAAGAGGAGGCAGTGGTCAGAAGGAAGGCCTGCATTGACTTTGCCTCTTGGTTCTATCAGCAACAAGTTCACCAGAAGTCAGAGAGGTTGCCCAAGCATCAATGCCTACAAATCTGCTTCCTATTGGATCTAATCTTGCAGCACCATCATTTTAAGGCCTCCTTGCACGTAAGTTCCCCAAATATGGAAGCTCCTCTAGGCTGAGCTCAGGCTGAAGTCTAAAGGAATACAACCTATGTCTGGTGATAGACCAATTATCTTGTTCTTTAGACCAAATCCAAAAAGTCTTGCTGTACCTAACTCCCTGCTCCATAATTTTGAACAAACAAAATCTATCTTCTGTGACCTCTTTCTTAAAAGGAAATCTGAACCTTTTCTAGGATCTCCAATTAGAAAAGTCTAAACCTCACTCCTTCATGCCTTGGCTAAAAAGAGTAGCCTACAGGTACTGAAAAAGCAGCCTCTTTCTCCAGTTGACAGTTGAGGGCTAAGAGTCTCTCTTCAGAGAATGGGGTGGCTTGTTCCCCTCCCCTATTGCTTTCAGGGCCAGAAGGTCTTCTTTCCCAGAAAGTCTCTCCACCACTTCTTTCACCTACTTCCCCTAAACCCAAACTATCTTCCATATTGGAAATTCCATCCCAGTGTTGGTTGTTCTTCATCCCCTACCTATTTCTTTCCCATTGCTCCCCCTTTACTGCCCCTTCTCATTTTTCTTCTAGCTCCTCTCAAACACTAATGATGGCAACAAAGCATGCTAACAGCATTACCACGCACCACTGTCTAGAGATCACTCACTGTGTCATTGAAGCCTCACAACCCACCGCACTGCCTGGGATCCCAGTTTACACAAGAGCAAACCCACTGACTCTGGCGATCTTCTTTCCAAAGCCCTTGTTTCTCCATAGTTGCCCCCCATGCCTTTGTCATCTTGGCCTTCTCTCACTATGACTCTTCACTACCATGGGATCTCAATACAACTCCTATCTCCGACTCTAAATCCCCTTTTTGAACCTGCTCCGTGAATTCTCACCTCACAATGCCCTTTCGCTCAAGAATCCCCTCTCCTAATGAAGCACCGACGAGGTCCTTTCGCCTTACTCATCTCCTCTGCCAATTTACTCTTAGGACCCCTACCTCGCACGGTGGCCCTTTCTCGTTCCCGCCGCGGGTGCGTCCGTTGGGGACCGCGAACGGGAGCGCGCCTGCGCAATGGGACCCTCACCCTAACTGCAGCCGCGCGCCCCCAGGGGTGGCTGAACGGGGCTCTCGCGCTTCCACACACCACACTCTGCCAGGGCTCCTGGGAAGTGAGAGGGGAGCGAAAGAGGAAAAGGAGGAGGAGGGAAAGGAAGGAGGTAAAGGAAAGTGGGCGCAGCCGGCACGAACCAAGAGTCTAGCCCCGGGTCCGCGGACACTTCCTATTGTTACTAGGAAACAGGAAGTGTCCTGGCCGCAAAAGCTTCCCCGCGAAACCTCCGCCTCGGGAACATATCCTGTCCCGCCTCCAAGTAGCCCTTCCATACAGACACACTTCCGGTGCGAGGGGAGAGTTAGCGAAAACGCGACACTGACCCCGCCCCCGTAGGTCAAAACGCTGTGTCGTAACACGCTACCTTAGCCACACTTCCGGCAAGAGCAGCAAAAATCGTTCCGGTGCATATTGATTGGGAACAGAAGATTAAAAAAAGGGTTCCACAGCCCTGACCTGAGTACTTTGGGGACACTTCTCGTGGGGCTCCCTGAAAATCTCAAGGCATATAGGAGTAGATTCATTCACTCCTCGCTGTTAACGGAAATGTTATGGAATACAAGCGGGTTTGGGATCTACAAATCTTGAGCATGGTTTTTTCTGTCCTCCCATCTTCGAGTCCTTGGTGATCTGGCCTCAAGCTAGCAATAGCCGGGTTATACCGTAAATCTGCCCGATGTCCCCTGTCATTCGCACCCACTGAGACCCCTGCAAGATGTTTCTCCACCACCTTCGGCTGGGGGTGCTCTGGTAAACTTCCTCTGTAGCTAGGATAGCTCCTTCCACTTCCGCTCGCGGCCCCGCCTCCCCGCCTTCTCACCCCCCCACCCCCCCGCTGGGTCCTAGCGCCTGCCGCTCCCTGGCGGTGTCCCGGGCTCCGTCGTCCAGAGGAGCTGTAGCTGACGCCACCGAGCCAACCCAAGTCCATTCAGGTAGGAAACGCCGGGAGAGGCCGCGGGGACCCCCAGAGGGCACCAGTGCGGACGCTATCGGGAAGGACCTCAGTTTCCCTGTGGGTGCTGAGGGCGGATGGGGTTGGCCTGGCGCGAGCAGTGCGGGCGGGGCGGGAGGAGTGCGGCCTCGGGAGGGTGCTGGCGGGCTCCGGGCCCAGTGGGTCCTAGAACCCGCCGGCTGTCCCCGCGGGCCGGCAGCTGCGGTCGCCTGGGCTCCGGCGGCGCGGCTGTCCGCCTTCCACGTTGCGGGCTCGGGGGTCCTAGAGCCCGCCATGTTGCGGGCTTTGTCCCTGGCGCGCGACCCGCCTAGCAAGGTCCCCGGCGCCGGCAGAACCCCCTCCTCGGCCGAGGTCCCGGCCGCCCCTCCCGCGGTCCTAGAGAACGCCATCTTGCAGGCCTTTGTCCAGCGTCTGGCCCTCGGTCCATTCATTTGTTCATTCTCTCATTCTTCGTTTATTCCTTCGTGCCACGTTCTCCGAGGCCACGTTTTACCAGGGCTCATTCCGAGAGAGTCAGCCCAGCGCCCTGCCCTGTGGGGAGGTTTGTCTGGCGCCGGCGCCGACACAAATGTTCCAGGGAGCGAGCGGCTCAGGGTTACCGCAGCCCTCGGCCATTCCTTAATGCTTCTCTTAGGCCCTAAAGCTCTTCAAACTCCCACGTGACTCAAAACATCCCATTTTACTGATGAGGAAACCGAGGCACTTAGCACCGTGGCGCCCTACCACCTCCCCGCCTTCTCACTCCCCACCGTGGCCCTCTACCACCTTTTAAGTATTCCGGAAGGCACTGAGGAAGCGGCTATTTAAAGGATACAAGAATTTCCCCATAGGAGAAGGCAAGAGGGAGAAGGCAAGTGGAGATGTCTTTAGGTGGGGAAGTTTGAGAATTGTGGTCGCTGTCGGGGTGGGGTCAGTGCCACTGGAGCTAAGGGTGGAAAAGTAAGTTGGAACTAGGTTGTGAATTGACCAGTTTGGAGCCACAGGTGATGATTAGCTCTCACCTCAGTACTGTTCACAACTCCCAGTCCACCATCTCAACCGATATCTCTTGGCCTGTGAGCTCCATTGGGAACTCTTGTTTGGACATGGGAAGAGTGAAGTGCAGAGGGAATTAAAAAGTGGCCCCTTTTCCACCTTATCTGTGCAGGTTGCTAGCCTAAAATCTCTGGGATTTAAATCTCTGCATCCTTGGTGTTAGAGCCTGTTTAGGCAGTGGGACTTTATCTCGCTCCCAAGCCGGTAGTGAAGCAAAGAAAAGGCTCCCTCACCAAAACCATGAACCCACAGTGTGGAATATCAGAGTGATATTTGGACCTTGTGAACTTGGAGAGGCAGAGACATTAAATTAATAAGTAGTTGTTAACCAGCATTCTCATAAACTCCTACTATGGGAAAGGCAAAAGCTGTAAATCTGAGTTTGAATTCTTGGAGTTTGATTCATTGTTTTGAGGCACCAAGCAGGGTTCTAGGCGTAGAGGATACAGAATTAAAAAAGTTCCTTGCTATTCGCCCACATAGGCTCTGGTCCTCGGAGACAGAATTAAGCATGGCATAAAGTGTGCGAGTTTAGTAAGCAGAATTCAGGGGACAGAACACAAGTTCGAGAGGCAGGCCCCCTGGCCCTCAGTCCATTCATTTGTTCAGTCTCTCACTGGCTGTGATCACGACCAGCTACTTCACTTCTGTATGCCTCACTATCCTTATCTGTAAAATGGGGGGTATAATACTGTGTAACTTAGTCTGTTTGGGCCACCAGACCACAAAACAAAACACAGACTGGGTGGCTGAAGCAACAGAAATTCATTTCTCACAGTCCTGTAGACAGGCACGTTCGGCATTAAGGTATTGCTTCCTGGTGAGGGCTCCTTTCCTGGCCTGTAGATGGCCACCTTCTCACTCTGTCCTCACATGGTCTTTTATCCATGCATATGTGCATTCAATCCATAACATTTCTAGGTAGTTATGAGGCTTACAGGTAAAATTCTTAGAGTGATACCTGACTTAATGTAAACTTGTAGAGGAAGTTGTCCAGTTGAGCACCATAATGGAAATTAAAGAAGAGGAAGAGGGGACAGAGTGACTAGCAGGGGTGAAGATGCATGAGGAAAGGCAGCCAGAAAAGCCCTCTTTGAGGAGGTGAAGGGAGCTGAGACCCAAATGAAAGAGAGAGCTACGCACAGATCTTTGGGGAATAGTGGATCTGGCAGAGGGGACTATGAGTACAGAATCTCTGAGGTCTGAAGGAATTTAAGTCTCTGCTCAAAGGAAAGGATCTTGTGTGGGTGAAGCCTAGTGAGATAGGAGGTAAGGTTGGCAGGAGTTAGATGCTCAGGGCCTGGACAGTCACAGAAAAGATACTACAGTCTTTGTCCTAGAAGCAGTGGAAAAGTGTTGATTTGGCTAATAAACCTCAAATAAATGAAGAGTGGTAGAGAAAGAGCCCAGCCCTGGGATCTGAAGACTTGGGTTTGAGTCTGGGACCTTGACCTTGTGCATGTTTTTCTCTTAGGGGTGCCTTAATTTCTCCATCTGGACAAGGGGTGGAATAAAAAGAAGCTTATGAAGATCCAAGGATGTGTGCTTGGTTCTTCGGTGTTGAGTATTGGTTGGAATAATCCAAAGAGTGTGTTTAAAGTACAGATTCTGTGTCCTTCTCCTTGTTCCCGGGATGATGTTTGGGGTTCAGAGACCTGGTTTGGAGAAACAGCACTCAAGGGAGTGATGGGTAGAAGAGTCCTCTACGAACAGTCAGAGGAGCTACTGGTTGGATTTTAGACAGGGGCCTACCCTATCTAGCCCTCCACTTTTCATGGAGATGGGCTCCTGCTGGGATCAACCTGACACCCCCCTTTTCTCCTGGGAAGTACCTTAGGAGGAGGGATTTACCTCCACCTCTTCAGCTGCCCTGTTTCTGGCTCACAGATGAAAGACTGAAGCCCAGAGCTCAGAACCCGAAGACCAGCCCTCAGAGGGAAACAGTAACACAAAGGTACTGACTCTGGTCTCAGGGTGGTTCACTGGATGGGAAGAGACAAAGGTGTGACCTGAGCTCGGGGTTCTGGTCGTGGTGGGGATGGTGCAGGCCGCAGACAAGTCTGGCAAGGCCTCACAAAGCGAGGCAAGTTAAACACCTGGGTTCGAGTGCCAGTTGCCTGACCAAGTCCCACGCTAGCTGTGTGAACCTTTATTCGTCTGTCAAGTGAGGACAATAATCCCTATCTTAGGAAACTATAAGAGAATAAGGTAGCACACTCAGCAGAGCATCTGGATCTGAGAAGACTCTTAGTAATTGAAGGCAGTAATGATCTCATTCAACCCTCACCCAACCCTGCGTTTTTCAGATGAGAAAACTGAGGTTCTAAGGCATGAATTAAATTGCACAGGTCACAGCTTGGAAGTGAGGGAAGTGATGTTTCGAGGCCAGGCAGTTTGGATTCAGAGACCTTGCACTTTAACTACAATGCTGTGTTGTTCCTCAGAACTGAGGGCCCTGTCGTGGAAAGGGAATAATGGAACTTTTCTGGTGGTAATACATGTCAAGAGCTTGGGATAAATATGTACTTTTTGGCAAGTGCTCAGTAAATGTAGCTATGGTATTTTTAAGGAGAAACTTAATCGGTCAAACTGTCAGAGATGGTCTGGAGGGAGGTAATGAGTGCCTCATTCAGTGACAGTGCGGGATCCCCTGGAAACTCAAAGGGGGAATTCAAGCCATGGAGAAAGTTGGCCTCCAGCCCTTGAGTTTGTGTCCTAGTCCCAGGATTTAGTGAGAAAAGTGAAATAGCCAAGCTGAGGGTAGAATAGAATGGCGTGGAGTTGGGGCCAAAACCATTGAGGAGATGCAGCACTTCCTTGGTGAAGTGGGAGGGAAGGATTGGCTTTATGAAGGACCTGAGAACTTGCCTGATGTGATGGGAGTCACCTCTGGGCAGGGGACAAAGAACCTCACATGGTGCTTTAGGGAGAAGACTCCAGTGGCCTGTTTGGCTGTGTCTGTAGTCCTGGGGGACAGAGGCAGGACCATGAGGCAGAAGAGTGCTGACTCTAAAGAGGTAATGCTTGTCATTCACCCCACAGGCTTCTGCATCCTTCCCTGGTCTTAACTTAGAAGCCACCAACCTCTGGGGTATGAGGAAACAGGCCTAGAAAGGAGCACTAGGCCTGCTCCCACCCCCGCCTAGTTTCTGGACACGCCTGTTTTCTCTCCCCTCTCTGTAGCAGTATCTACCCCCACCCTGACACCTACTGAGCGCTCCTTAAGTGCATCTGCCATAATCCTCTTCCCTTCATCCCCCAGGAAGGATAAGCTGGTGTTAAGTCTAATGGTAGCCATTAATCACGTTTCCTCCTAGCCATGATCCCCAGTAGCAGCTGGGTGGAGGGTGTCCGGGCTCTGAACCAAGGAAGAAGGGGCCTTAGCTGGAGCAGGTGTCCTAGGAGGCAGCCAGGCTAGAGCAGATTCATTGAAAGGCTGTAAGAACAATTAAGCGGAAGAGCAGTAGAGGGAATAAAAGGGGCAAGGGCAAGCCAGGTCAAAGGGGTTAACTGTATAGTGGAGACTAGAATTGGATTTCTGGTGGTGACTTAATTTAGTATATCACATGTTGATTTTTAATGATGCACACCTGAAACTTACAATGCAGTGTTACTTTAAATAAATACTTTTGTTTAAAAAACGGGAGAAAGGCTTCTAACTACTAGCAGTGGCTCAAGTTGCCTTGAGGTTAATCGAGTTCTCCTTTACCAGAACACTGGAGCCCAGTGGCTCCAGAGGGTGGACCAGGATTCCTGTCTCGGGTGGAGTCCCTTACATCTGCCAGAATTTTGTGTCAACAGTTGCTGCCCCTGAAAGTTAACCAACCAGAGGGGAAAACAAAATATATATGTGGGGGGACTGTCAATTCCATACAGGCGCTGCCAGTCACCAGTTAGCCCAGTGGTTCTGCCCTCTTCTGGCCCTATGTCTGTCTTTCCTGGGAGCTTCAGGGCAGACCCCCATCTGGATACCTTTGTGTCTGCAGCCTGGCATAATTTTCTGGCATAGGCCTTGAACGCTTACTGAAGAAGGAAAATAATGACAGGCTAGAACCTGGGCCTTCTGGGAATACCAGGAATTTCAGAAAAGCCCTGAGGCTGAGGAAGGAAGTGAGGTGAACATTTTGATGACCTCTGCCCCCTCTCTTGGCCCTGAGGTCATCTATTCAACTCCTTTCATCAGTGAACAGAGAGAACTCTGGAGGGCAGAGTGTCCAACTTAGGAATGTTTGGAAGGATGTGGCCTCCTGGGTGGGAAATGCAGATAAGATAGGCTTCCCCCAGAGCCCTCCTTAGGGCTTTAGTGAGGAGAGAGGCTTCAGTCTAATTTTGCTTCTCCTGCAGAGAAGCCCCGCCCATTGAGGCCATGGAGGTGGAGTCTACCGAGGCCCGAACCCCAGCCCCCGGCTATAAGCGCTCAGGCCGGCGCTATAAGTGCCTGTCCTGTACCAAGACATTTCCAAATGCGCCCAGGGCCGCGCGTCATGCTGCCACGCATGGGTCTGTAGAGTGCACAGAGCAGGCGGCCGAGGTGAAGCTGAAGCCAGAAACAGAACCCAAAGCGGAAGAGGCCAGTGGGGACAAGGTTTCAGGTGCAGCTGCTAAGCCCCGGCCCTACGCGTGCCCGCTGTGCCCCAAAGCCTACAAAACTGCACCCGAGCTGCGCAGCCATGGGCGCAGCCACACGGGTGAGAAGCCCTTCCCGTGCCCCGAGTGTGGCCGACGCTTCATGCAGCCCGTGTGCCTGCGCGTGCACTTGGCCTCTCATGCGGGCGAGCTGCCCTTCCGCTGCACACACTGCCCTAAGGCCTACGGCGCGCTCTCCAAGCTCAAGATCCACCAGCGCGGCCATACGGGCGAGCGGCCCTACACCTGTGCAGACTGTGGCAAGAGCTTCGCCGACCCTTCGGTGTTCCGCAAGCACCGGCGCACACACGCCGGCCTGCGGCCCTACGGCTGTGAGCGCTGCGGCAAGGCCTACGCGGAGCTGAAGGACCTGCGCAACCACGAGAGGTGAGGGGGTCTGAACGGGTGGGGAAGAGCTGGCCAGTGGGGCCTGAGGCTGGGTCCCTGAGATGAGGGCAAGACCATGGGTCAGCACCTGGGAGTTGGTACCCCTGATTGGTCACTGGGCGGGGGTGACTGCACTGCGTTGGCACTTGGAGATGGAAGCAGGGGTCTGATTGGCCTCAATTCCTGGCCTGCAGAAGGGGGTGCAGGGCTTGAAGCTGGGCCCCTTGGAGGGTCTCTGGAGCTGGGAGAGGGGCTTGGTCTCTGCTGTTCAGAGAGGAGTCTTGCCTGTTATCTAGACACTCAGTCTGAAGGTTTCTTACTTGGGGAAAAACCCTGTGGATTTTAGTAGACTGAGCCAAGGCTCCTAGAGAATTGAGGGGGATAGGCAGCAGGAGCCGGGTAGCAGGCCTGAGCCTTCATGCCTGCTCTCCCACACGCCCACAGGTCCCACACCGGTGAGCGCCCCTTCCTCTGCTCAGAGTGCGGCAAGAGCTTCTCCCGCTCGTCCTCGCTCACTTGCCACCAGCGCATCCACGCCGCGCAGAAGCCCTATCGCTGCCCCGCCTGTGGCAAGGGCTTCACGCAGCTCAGCTCCTACCAGAGCCACGAGCGCACACACTCCGGTGAGAAGCCCTTCCTGTGCCCGCGCTGCGGTCGCATGTTTTCCGACCCCTCGAGCTTCCGGCGCCACCAGCGGGCGCACGAGGGCGTGAAGCCTTACCGCTGCGAGAAATGCGGCAAGGACTTCCGGCAGCCCGCAGATCTGGCCATGCACCGGCGGGTGCACACGGGCGACCGGCCATTCAAGTGCCTGCAGTGTGACAAGACATTCGTGGCGTCCTGGGACCTCAAGCGGCATGCCCTGGTGCACTCGGGCCAGCGGCCGTTCCGCTGCGAGGAGTGTGGGCGAGCCTTCGCTGAGCGAGCCAGTCTCACAAAGCACAGCCGCGTGCACTCGGGTGAGCGCCCCTTTCACTGCAATGCCTGCGGGAAATCCTTCGTGGTATCGTCAAGCCTGAGGAAGCATGAGCGGACCCACCGAAGTAGCGAGGCCGCAGGGGCTCCCCCGCAGCAGGAGCTGGTAGTAGGGCTGGCACTGCCTGTCAGTGTGGCAGGTGAGGGCTCAGTGGCCCCTACAACAGGTGCAGGGCTGGGGGACCCTCCAGCCGGGTTGCTAGGGCTGCCCCCTGAGTCAGGTGGTGTGATGGCCACCCAGTGGCAAGTGGTGGGCATGACAGTGGAGCATGTGGAGTGCCAAGACTCCCCGCTTGGGGAGGCTCCGGGTCCTGTAGGGGGTGAGGAGGCTGAAGAGAAGCCACCACAGTTTGTGTGCAGGGAGTGCAAGGAGACTTTCTCCACATCCACGTTGTTGCGACGGCACGAGCGCTCCCACCCTGAGCTACGGCCCTTTCCCTGCACCCAGTGTGGCAAGAGCTTCTCAGACCGGGCTGGGCTGCGCAAGCACAGCCGCACCCACAGCTCTGTGCGCCCCTACACTTGCCCCCAATGCCCCAAGGCCTTCCTGAGTGCCAGTGACCTGCGCAAGCATGAACGCACGCACCCTGTGTCTGTCAGCACCCCCACACCCCTCGAGCCCCTAGTGGCTTTGCTAGGAATGCCTGAAGAGGGTCCATCCTGAGACCCTTGCCCCACCCCCACACACGCTCCCAGGAGCTCAGCCCCCACAGGATGCCTCCCTCACCTCCTTTGCCCCAGCTCACTCTTTAGACCCCTTATCTTTGCCCCCCAGGCAGCCCGCTTACCTTGCCCAGTGGAGGGAGTCCGGTGGGGTGGAGGCTATTGAAAGGCATGGTTCCTCTGAGCAACACTTATTAAAGCACTCACTTTCACACTGGGTTGTCTTTTTCCTTCTGGTTGGGGTATGGGAGCGTGAGTTTGGGCATCAGGTAGTTTTATTGGAGACTCCTGGGCTGACAAATCAGAAACTAGAAGGATCATTGGTTGCCTGGTTTTCCAAAGTATGTTTCAGGATGTCTTGTGACAAAGGGTTCCATCATCAAGTAAAAAATTTCGTGTGCCCTTTTTGGGAATTAAAAGTATATTAAGGTCATTGATTAGTCCCCAAATGAACAGTCTATTTAACTTTGTTTAGCCCATACTTATTTGACCATGGAAGCTTCTTACTGAGTAATTCTAAACTTCTAAAGATAATAAACTGAGGCATCTTGGATACTACAATGACAGATTAGAAAATATACCCAGGAGGAAGGAAGGGGTCCCAGTCATATTAACAAAACCAACAAACCACAAAGGAACAAACCTTATAAGAAATATACAGAACCTATATGAAGACAATTTGTGTCCTGAAGCATCTAACAACTAAATGGGGACAAATACTATGTACCTAAATGGAAAGACATTAAAAGATGTCGATTCTCTCCAATTTAACCCTTAAATTCATTGCTATCCAAGAGGATTTGTAAACAGAACTTGAAAACCCAAAGTTCATATGCAATACATTTTTTAAAAACAGTGGAGGGCCTCCCTGGTGGCACCAGGGGTTAAGTCTCAACACTATGAAGCTATCAGCAGCCACTGCAGCATGAGTTTGATCTCCAGCCAGGTAGCTAAACCACATATGGCACAGCAGATCTCTCCTGTCTCACCCACTGCTCCCCTCAGCAGTGTATTTCAGTGGATCCGCCTGTTCTGCTCCCCACTCTGTCTCTGGTGAATCCTCTCACCACCCCACACCTCTGGCCTACTCCTCAGTTCTTTTTTTTTTTTTTTTTAAAGATTTATTTATTCATTCATACAACCTGGGGTGCAGGCCAGAGGCGTGGGGTGATGAGCGGGTTCACCAGAGACAGAGCAGAACAGACAGATGACCAAAATACACTGCTGAGGGGAGCAGCAGGCTAGGCAGGAGAGGTCTGCTGCACCATGTGGGAATCTCCCCAGCCAGGCATCAAACTTGCGGCTCAGCCACTGACAACTCCACAGCACTGCGCTTAACCTGTTGTGCCACCAGGGAGGCCCTACACCCGGGTTCTTGTATTCATAAATCTTTTTTTTAAAAAAAGTTAAATGCACATACTTTTATACCAGACAAGTACACCTCAAATAATTTACACCACAGATTTCTTTTTTCTATTTCTGTAAAAAATTGAAGATAAAAGAATATCCAGTAAGACTTTTGATACGTTGAAGCACCATAAATATCCATTAGCAAAGGACTAGTTAAGATTAGCTACTGTAACGTACTCAGCTGTCTTTTTTCATTTTTTTATTTTTTTAAAGATTATTTATGCATACAAGATGGGATATAGGCCAGAGATGTGGGTGTGTGTGAGAGGATTCACCAGAGACAGAGTGGGGAGCAGAACAGGCAGATCGACTGAAACACAATGCTGAGGGGAGCAGTGGGGAGACAGGAGAGGTCTACTGCGCCATGTGGGGATCATACTCGTGCTGCAGTGGCTACTGATAGCTTCATAGTGTTGAGACTTAACCCCTTGTGCCACCAGGGAGGCCCAGCTGTCTTTTTTTAAATGAGGCTTGAATATACAAAAAAATACACCAAGTGAAAATAGTGCAAAGTAGTATAGTTATGTTCCCATAAGCACTCAGACTCCTATTTATCCTAGAAAGACACTCAAGAACTGATTCTCCACTTAAAAATTGCAGCCACTAGGGTCTCCCCCTTCATAAGCCACAACAAAGCCAAAGGTCAGATCCTCTTTTCTCTTATTTCTGGACTTGAGGGCAGCTCAGCCTCGGGAAGCAGCAAGTATACACCCATCTCCAGGCCCTTGTGCCTGGGGGTAACCAGCCATAGCCCAGCACTGATTGGCAAGTTAGCATCAGGAGCAGAAGCAGCAAGGTTCCCCTCGAGGTTAGGGGTGTCAGTGCTGTTATAGCCTAGTCTTCATTCCTGTTCTCCAGGGCAGAACGAGGGGGTCACGTGGCAACAGCAAGAAAAGGGCATCAGCTGGACCAAGGATGCTGCCCAACGCAAACCCAGAGCAGACAAGCTCTGATCCCAGGCTTCCTACCTACCCAGGCTGGAGCCAAAGTCCAAAGAAATCTAGGGGGGTGGTTGGAAGGGGCCTTTGGTTACCACCAACTAGCTTTGTGACCTTAAAGAGAATGGTTTATCTTGAGGATGACGAGACACCTTTTAAAAACTGGTACAAATTACCTTCTACACTTATCAGTGGATGGAGGTATCTGACTACAGTGAAGAGTGAAGTGGGCCTCAGGGATGTATGAAAGGGATCCATAATTCCTGCTCTCTTTTCTGAGTCCAGGCAATCTACCCATCCCTTGATTACTCCCCCTCTGATATCCCAACCATTCCATACCCCAGCCAGTTTCTGCTCCTGTAAGTCTTAGTTGGTCTCACATACCCACCTGTTCTGCTCCCTGATCTGTCTCTGGGGAATCCTCTTACTCCCTGCCCCCCCACAACTCCAGCCTACACTCCAACTCTTATATGCATAAATAAAAATTTTTTATAAAGTAACCTGCGAAGACTGGCCAAGAAAAGTGTCTAAAGTGTTATTTATAAGTTTAAGACACGGGGCCTCCCTAGTGGGACAACGGGTTAAGCGCAGCACAATGAAGCTATCCAGAGCCACTGTAGCAAGAGTTTGATACCCGGCTGGATGTGACCACGTGACTGCATTCTGGCCACTAAGATTACCTGTACAATTTTTGCAGTTTAGGGAAGCAAGTACTCCCCTTCATTTTCTGCTTCACTAGGGTTAGATGTAGAAGTGGTGGTGGCCTTCTTGGATCATGTGGATGAAAGCAAACCCTCAGGGATGAACAGCAACAAGATGAAAGAATGATTTTTTAAAATTATTCATGAGTTCGATCCCCTGCCAGGGAGCTAACCCACGTATGGCACAACAGATCTTTCCTGTCATGCCCGCTGCTCCCCTCAGCAGTATATTTCAGTAGATCTGCCTGTTCTATTCCCCATTCTGTCTCTGGTGAATCTTCTCACACACACACCCCCCCCACACACACACACCTCTGGCCTACACCCCAGGCCTTCTATGCAAAAATATAAAAAAATAATAAAATTATTCATGGGTCAGTCTTCATAACTTCATGCAAAGGCCCACCATATTAAAAGAGAAATAAACTATTTTGTTTCAGCCATGGTTATTTTGCACCTCCATTTCACACAGCTGTACCAACATAGAATTTCCACTTACTATCTGGTATGTTGGGGCTGCTTAGAAGAATCGACATCCAGGCAGTTAAGGCAAGTCTGGATTTTGCTTTCTCTTTTTTTCCTTTTGGATATTCCTTCACAAGGGTACCACTGTGGTCCTGGAATGCATGTGAAAGTAACATTTACTAGGTACCAAGTTGATACTAAAATGTCTGGGGCCCCACCCCTCTGGATATTTTTTTATGAACAACTACCACTAGTTTCCAGGAACCAGCAAGAATCAAGAAAATTCACTGTATAGAAACTGAAAGATTAAATGCACTAAACAGGGGTAAAGGTTCAGACGTCACAGCTCATTTTGGTATGCCAAATAGTCATGGTAATCGGAAAGGAGAAATGAATAGAGCGTTTTTGCAATATGGAGGAAGCTTTTATCAGTCAGCTAGGACCAAGTTATGCTGCAGAAGCAGACACCCCTAAATTTCAGTGGTTTATACCAAGAAATATTTTTCTGCATAGTCTACGTTTTCTACGTGACATGTCCTATATTACCTTCATGCTAGAATACAGTCTGAAAGAAGCAGCCTCAATCTGGGACTCAATCTCAAGACAGTGACGGGAAAGTTGGCGGGCCCCAGAGGCACTTCTTTCTGATGGTACCTGTTACTCCTATTCGATATCTATTGATAAAGCAAACGACATGCCCAGAGCTGATGTCAGTGATGTGGGAACACATAATGTTTTTGTATGGTGGGGCCCATTAGGAGAGTCAATTAAGGCTTAGGACAGTTGTAAATTCCTTCCCAGTCTACCTTCTTTGTCAAAAACATGATCTTTATGTACCTTCCACATGCAAAATAAACACACCCTCTTCTCAAGGGAGATCTTCTAATCATGGCATCAGGCTCAAGTCCAGGATCTCTGATAGTCTCTATATCAAATCCAGAGTCCTATGAACCAAAAAAAAAAACAAAAACCCAAACCCAAGTTATCTCTGCTTTGCCCTCACCCCCCACATTCAACCTAAGAAGTAGAACAGGGACAGGGTAATAGCTGTAAAGACTCCCAGAAGGAAGGATGAAAGACACACAGGAGTTACTGATCCATAGTAATTCTAAAGTCCTGCTGGGCAGATGTTGAGAAGGCCCCTCCCCCCACCTCTTCCTGGAAGTAGGACTGCTTTCTGGAAAATGTTCTTTCTAGAACATTCTCCTCCATGTACTAAAAGAAGTGGGCACTTAAAGTGGCCCATCCTTTTCTGCTTATTTTCTTTGTTCACATTTGAGAAGACTTTGGAGATAATATCTTTCAGATGTAGAAGAGCTTTTTCAGTCTCTATTTCTCCACACAAATTTGGGAGTCCTCAAAGTCATATATTAAGTCTTAAACACTCACGGACTTCATAAACATCCAAGCTAATGGCTTCCTTGGGGGAGTTGTGGGGTACTTTTTAATCAGTGTTCTATTCCAGTCAGTTTCATGGGCTAACAGTCAAATCCACAATTCCTTTCAGATATGCCTTTCTCTTTAGACTTCATTGTAGGTAAGTGGAGCCTGCCAACTCCTTTGGGAGAGTTACACTCAATCTCTTTTCTCTAAATCATCTTGACTAATTGAACGGTTTTATTAGAACCACATTGATCAGGTCACAAGTTTTTACAAAAGTAGTGAGAGTCATGCTTGAATGGCCCTTGCCACAAGATGAGTTTTAATCAAATTATGTGACTTAAGGACCTTGTCAGCTATATTTTTCACTGGTTGAAAATGTGGATTATCAAAGTCAGTGGCTCATAGCAAAAGAAGTTTTTCTCATTCACATTACACATCATTTTAGAGGTGGGCTACTGCTCAGCTCCACGCCATCTTAATTCTGGGATCCAGGATAAAGAAATTGTGATGGAAATTGCTAGGTTCACTGGAGAGAGAAAAGAGAAAGGAAGTTGCCATTGGTGCTTCAAGCTTCTATTTAGAAGCAGAATTTAAAATTTTACTCACATTCCTTTGGCCAAAGTAAGTCAGATGGCCAAGCCTCTTATAGGGGCAGGAATGCATGAGGGCCCAGGAGGAAGAACCATGTATTTGGAACAATAATAAATCTACCACAGGGGCCTCCCTGGTGGCACAAGGGGTTAAGTTTCAGCACTATGTAGCTATCAGTAACCACTGCAGCATAAGTTCGATCTCTGGCCAGGGAGCCGACCCACATGGCGCAGCAGACCACATGGCGTAGCAGACCGCCCGCTGCTCCCCTCAACAGTGTATTTCAGTAGATCCACCTGTTCCACTCCCCACTCTGTCTCTGGTGAATCCTCTCACCTGCCACACCTTTGGCCTACATGCCAGCTCTTGTATGCATAAATAAATAATTTTTTTAAAAGATTTATTTATTTATACATACAAGCTGGGGCGTGGGGCGGTGAGAGGGTTCACCAGAGACAGAGTGGGAAGCAGAACAGGCAGATCAGAAGTACACTTCTGAGGGGAGCAGCGAGCGAGGCAGGAGAGGTCTGCCGCACCATGTGGGATTCTCCCCGGCTGGGCATTGAACTCACATCACGCGCTGCCAACAGCTCCACAGTGCAGCGCTCAACCACTGCGCCACCAGGGAGGCCCCAATAAATAAATATTTTTAAAAATAAATAAATCTACCACAGGACTGAACCAGGGATGTCAATCACTGGGTTCAGTTACGCCTCCTTCATGCACATACTCTGCTGCAGCATTCTGTGCCACAAAATACCTCACATACACCTTGGTCAAGGGTAAAGTCTTGACTCAAAGGGAACAATTCATAGGCAAATCAATGTAGCCTGACTCAGAGGTAGATTAGACCAATCAGGTTCCTTTTCTTGGGAATTTGAACCATGAACTATTGAGTGAGGCAGTAAGTGAAAAGAACTGCAGCAGAAAGGCTGTGATGCAAGACAGACTTAGAAAAGTCACAACTAACCAAGATCCTGGTCCCTGCAGGGTGACAGCAGCCAGGTCAGAATTTCAGTACAAAACCATCCCTTAGCTCCTCATTGAAGCTGGTTTCCCACAGGGAAGGGGTTTGCATAAGGGGCCTATGAAATCTCCAGTGCAAGGATTCCCTGTGCAAGGTCAGCTCCAAACTGGCGCTCACCTGCTTAAGACCTTCTGTGAGCCCCACGGGCCCCTGAAAAAGTTCAAACAAGCCAGCATTCCAGATCTCACTTGGGTATCAAGCCACTTCTTCCAGGATGTTCTAAACAGCTTCCTAGGTGAGACAGGTAATAGCCTTCAGGGCTGGTGCTGTCCAGTGTGGCCAAGCAGAAGGCAACCAGCTGCACAGATGCAGGACAGCCTCTGCTTGGACCTGATCACTCTATCAGACACCGGTAGGGGTCACGGGGTGTGCTCTGAAGCTGAGGGGACAGATAAGGGAGGCCAACAAGACAGGATTCGGCTGAAGGTGCTGGCAGCAGGGGAGAATGGAGGATCAGGGGAGCTCAGAGGCCCTGCGTCCAAATCAGGCTTCTACAGGGGCAGGATGGGTCTAGCCCCACGGCTCCCCATTCTTCCCCATCAAGTGGACACCCAGACTGTGTCTGCACACGGCTGAGAATGAGGAGCCCTTTCCTGTGGGTTTCTAGAGCTTCATCTGTAAACAGGACACATGATCTCAGGGGTAGTTACCCTCCCAGACTTGTGCTGCTGAGAGTTCAGCGACTGGGGAGCTTGCGAAATCCCTGAATCACTGCTCCGGGCATTTATAGCGCCTTCCACCGCCGCTTCTGGAGGTTTGATCATCCCCTCGTGCTCACGATCCAACCGCTTTTGGGTGCGACTTGCTGAGGCCCCACCCATCTCAGCGTCCTCCCTCTAGTTGCTAAACCAGAGCACTCACTCCCCCAAGCCAATCGCCATCCTCCCCAGGAACAGCCCCTAGATCCGCGGGCCAATCGTTTTCTAGTTGCGACCAGGCCACTATCTCCCGCCCGCCCCGCTGCTCCCGGCCTAGCGCGCATCGGAACCTGGCGCAGGCGCAGTGTAACTGCCATGCCAGGGCCACCGAGAGGCGCCACAGGCGCAGCCCAGCTAATAAGGATGGCAGCAGAGCAGGGAGGGGTTGCGGGTCATGGAGACCCAATGCCCCCTCTGGTCCTTCCCCCAGCCCCCGAGTCCAAGTCCAGGGGCGGGACCGGAGACTGCACGAAACAACATCACATCCATCTTTCCTAGGCTGGCATTACCCCAGCACCCAGGCTGTGCGGAAGACAGCGATAATACTGTGGCAGCGGCAGGGTCCTGTGGGATCAAAACTGGGATGGGTCCAGGCTGCAAGAACCCAGCTCCCAGGCCTAGGTTTGGGTCAGGCACCATCACTCCATCGAGGATGGGAGCCAGGAGCCAGCTTACCCCTGAAACCAGGTGTCTGGGGACAGGCACCACATCCACCTCCAGAAACTAGGTATCCCTACAAGGAACCCCTAGAAATTTAGATTCTAGGGGTGCTTCATAAAAACCAGGGGGCAAGCTTCTCTGCCACTACTTGCCTCTCAGCCATGTAAGAAGTAGCTGTACTCGTCTGAGCCCCAGCTCTCCAGCCGAGCTCTTATGTCAAGGACAGTGCCTCTCCTAGGCCTGGCCCTGGCCTGCTGTTTCCTCTGCCTGGTAACCATCTCCCCTTCTTCTTCCCAGAACTGGCTTCTCTCTCAACTCAAACATGCCCCTCACAGATAGGTCCTTCCCTGTACACTGTATCCAAAATAAAAGACTCAATTATGAAATTACTTTTCTGTAGCGCCTCTTCCTCTGGAGCTTAGGAAGCCCACTGATGCCACACACACACCTCTCACCTGTATCCCAGTCTGGCCTGGTCCTCCCTCACTTCTTCAGGGTCAGGCACTCACAGCAGTCTTTCCCCAGGACAGTAAGTACCCAGCCAGATGTGGGTGTTACCCCTCACTTCTGCGGGAGAACAGCCATGCCAGTTGGCTGTAGTCTTTGCACAGTCTCCTCTGCACCTGCCCGGGCTGGGCCTGGTACCAAGGAAGGTCCAGAGGAAGGGAGGCTGGACACCTGGAGGCCCTGAGCTGGCACTTCCAGGAGTATGCACGCACAGGGGAGTTTAAAAGCTCTGTTTTTTTTTAATTTCTTACAAAACCCTGTGTCCCAGCCAAACAGGACACTGCAGGCCCTCCCCCAGGCACTGTGGAAGGCCCCCATGAATGAATGGCTGCCGACCCCAGAAGAACCATCTGCCCCTGTGCACAGGGTGAATGTGGGGGTCCAGCTGGAGGCTCTGTCCTGCCCTCTCCAACTCCTGGGAGAGAAGGCAGACCCTGGGTCCCCGGTGGTCTTAGTGCCTGCAAGGGAAGGAGGGAGAAGGTCTGAGGGGAGGAGGACAGGCCAGGGCCGGGAGGGCAGGCCAGGGGCAGGACCACAGCATCTCACCGAGAATGTGCGAAGCTATCAAGTCAATGCGGTGGCGATGACGACCACCACAATGAGGACGGTGATGGACACACAGATGATGATCAAAAGTTTCTTCTGCAGGAGAGGAGGGGAGTGTCAGGGAAATTCAGGAGGGGAAGGCAGGGCCCGGGGGCCTGGGAGGGGACGGGAGGCTCACCTTCCGAGCCTTCTTCTGGTTCTCCAGGGCTAACTTGACATGTTCCTGCCCACGTTCCACATAGTCGGCTGAGCTCAGGATGTTTTTCTCAATCCGGTTGATCATCTCCCCCTGCTCAGAGGCGGGGGCGGTGCAGGTGGGTGGGGCTGACTAGGCGAGGAGGGCCCGAGAGCTCCTCTGTCTGCCCCCACCACTGCCCCAAATGACTAGAGGACATTGCTGGCAACACATATTGTGCTAACGGAGACACGGAGCAGGACCACATCCGACACAGCTCATGTCCTCAGGGGGCTGCCAGGCTTCCTCCCATCGTTTAGTCTCATCTGCCCTGCCTCCCTGCCCCACACAACCTCTGTGTCGCCCCACGCAACTTCTACGTGTAGTGGCGGCCTGGAGCCAAGAGCAAAGTGCCTTAAACGGCTCATACCTTTTACAGAGGGCAAACTTTTCCCCCTCACTAATCTCTGAATTTGCCTGTTCTTCTAGGCCTATCTCCTGGCTGCTGTGAAGCCCTCGCTAATCCTATCTCCCCCTGGTGCTGCCAGGGGCTGGTATTCCTGCTGAATGTGACCCTTCCCCATGACTTGTGGCTATGCACTAGTGGTCAGCTCCTCCAGGACAGGGCTGAGAACTCACCTCACCCCATAAACCGGAGCCAGGGGGAGACCACCACCTCCCTCCGCAAGCTTATATAGATTTTAGGAGGCAGGCCCTCTAGGGGGCAACTTTGGCTGGAGCTCTGAGAAGTGGGGTGGAGCCTTTGGGTGGTGGAAGAGCCAGGGGTGGGGCCATACCTGGGGTGGGCTTAAGATGGGTGCAAGGGTGGGATGCTATGTATAGAGGAGTGGCCATCTGAGTGGCTGTAGTGGCAGATGCCATTCGGGGCACAGCTAAGGATAGAGGTCAGGGCCACCCTGAGAGCATGGCCACGCCTGGAGAGAAACAAAAGCCTCAGAGAGAAGCTAAGCACCCAAGGAGGTTGACAGTCACAGCTGGGGTTCTGACTAAACATGGCCTCACACATCTGGGGCCCGGGGCACCCACCTGCATCTCCACCTCAGTAGCCAGAAAAGTGAAAATCTCATGAAGTTCACGGATACTGCGTTCAAGCTGCTGGATCTCACTGTGCCGGGCCGAGATCTCGTTTAGGGCCTGTCGAGTCACCTGAGTGTCCTTCAGTATCTGGGGAGCAGACAGGAATGGAGGGGCGGGTCACAGGAAAACCAGCCCAACGTTTCTGTTGAGCCTGAGGGCAGCCATTGGGCCCAGAACTGAGGCTGGAGCCCGAGGCGTGACTTCAGGCACGCTATGTGCTCCCTTCTGGGACTGAGTATTCCCTCCCTCAAAAAAAAAAAAAAAAAGAGCCAGGGCTTAGCAAGGATGGCAGCCCAGCGAAGGGAGGCTAGCTGCAGTCACTCACGTTGGACACAAACACCTCACTCTGCCCACTGTCCAGCATCTGCTCCAGCTCCTCATCAGACACCATTCCGGCATTTGCTGTGAAGGAAAAGTCCAGCTCAGAGCTGGGTCGAGTCCCCTAACCCTGTGGGCCTTGTGCCACAACTCACTGATCTTCAGCTGCCTCCGAATCCGCTCCACGTTCTTCTCTCGGTACTCGGACTGCATGGAGTTGCACTTGTTGATGAGCTCCACGAATTGCTGGGACAGGATCCCGTGCTAAGGATGGAGAATACAGGCTGGGCACCTGGGAGGATCCCTGCCTGGTCTGGGCCTCAGCATCCCCGAGTACAGCGAGCAAACGGCACGAGCTGTGAAGGTGCCGGCTGTCTTAACCACCTCGAAAGGCTCCCCGTTCTCTCAAAGTAAAAGCCAAAGCCCTTACCAGGGCCTGTGATGCCCCACATACCTCCCCCCGCCTCCCTTCTGCCCTCACCTCCTCCCACGGATCCCTCATTCCCTCCCTCCAGCCACAGCAGCTCCTTATTCCTTCCAGAACAGAGCACACCCCCACCACAGGCCTTTCTACTCACTGCTCCTTTGGCCTAGAATGCCTATCCTTCACAAAGACCTTTAGGACTTTGTTCTCACCTTCTAAATGAATGTTTCTCTACTTATTGAAATAGCACTCTAACTTCTCCCAGCTCTCCCTTAATACTTATTATGGTTCTAAAACATACAACTTATCTATTATGGTGATTGTCTCTCCCCACTGTCATGTGAAGTCCCACAAGAATAGGGGTCTTTGGTTCACTACTGTATCCCAAGCAGCTAGGAAAGGGACTGGCACACAGTAGGTCCTCAAATATTTGTGCACACAGGTCCAGCTGGGCCCTCAGCCTCTCCTACCCATGACCACCACCCAAAAATCCCCTCTGGCCTTTTCCTTCCCCCGATGCCTTACTCGTGCTCCTTCCTGGGAATTCCAGCTCTCATGGCTTCAGTTGCACCCTTTCAAGATGCCCAAAATGTTCCATCTTCAATCTGGGGTCACTGCTGAACTCTGGATCCACCTACTCTAGCTCTCACTTCCAAAAACTCCAAACCAAGCCTCCCTGGTGGCACAATGGGTTAAATCACTATGAAGCTCTCCAGAGCCACTGCAGCATGAGTTCGATCCCAAGCCAGGGAGATTCCCACATGGTGCAGCAGATCTCTCCTGTCTCGCCTGCTGCTCCCCTCAGCAGTGTATTTCAGTTGATCTGCCTGTTCTGCTCCCCACTCTGTCCCTGGTGAATCCTCTCACCCCCCAAACAATCCTACACCCCAGCTTGTATGCATAAATAAATCTTAAAAAAAAAAACAACAACTCCTAACCACTCCTCCCTGGGCACTCAGAAGGCGTAGTTTAAATCACCTAAAATCTCCTTACTAAGATGTTAATTCAGCACCCTTCCTGCTGCCCCCACCCAGGGAAGTTCCCCTTCTTGATTTCTGGAATTCTGCCTATGAAGCAAAGCATATGCTTATCACGTGGGCAGGAAACCTCCCAGTCATTTACTTCTCCCTCTTCTTCCCTGGGCAGAGCCATTAGTCACCATCTCCTACCTGTGTAATGTCTTTGTTGCCTATTCAACCCCAACTCCCCACCTTGCCTCCTGCAAAGACTGTGTCCCACAGTTGAGCCCAGGTCATGTCTGAGGACTCAGCAAGCTTCTCATTGAATAAAGGAGAAGGCAGGGTGTTATAATGGAGTCAGAAGATCTGGATTTTTGACCTTTTACTCTCTGGGCCTCAGTTTCCTCATCTGAAAAATCATCAGGTTGAACTTGATGATCTCCAAAGACCTTTATTCCTACTCTGCCATCTAATCTATAAAACACTTGTTGAAATGTCCTAATTCTGGGAAAAACAAACCCACCTGGGTTTTTCTCATTCTCGTGTTGACTGAGTTATAATTCTCATCAGCTTCCTCCTTCTGGGGCTCTATGACTGTGGAAAGACATAAAGGTATTGGTGGGCAAGGGAGTTTGACTGGTGTCTCCTAAAAACCACTTGATCACCAGGTCACAGGGTCCTAGCCATGCCCCAGTCACACAATAGGACATGTGATAGGACTTTCCCAATAAATATAATAAAATGACAAATTCTGAGTCTGACAGGAGAAAGTCAACTTTTCTTTGAAATACATCAGTGAATTCCCATGGGATGCAGAGGCCTCCTAAGGAAACCCATTCTTCCTGCCCAAAGAATGCAATTTGGGCCACAACTTGGGAGTAAAGGGTTTCACTATAAATAAAGGAAGCTGAGGAAGTCATGGACTGGAGAGATTATAGATCTAAGTCTTCTGTGTGACCTAGAAAGACGACTGCCCTCTCTGGGCCACACACCCCTGAGGAGTTGGGGAGGATCACAGGGAAGGATCTGTCTGAGGCCTTAGGGGCTCACCTTTCAGCTGTGAGCGGATATCCCTCCCCAGCTGTTTAATATCTTCACGCAGATTCTGAAGGTCCTGCTTCATGCCTGAAAAGAGAAGACCATAACTCCCAAACATCAGCCTCAACAAACCTCAACAAACCTCCCTGGGCACCACCTGCGTGGAACTACAGTCCCCACAATCCCTCTGGCTGAGCGTTCTGCACCCGAAGTTTCACTCACTCTCCTCGGGAAGGGGCGTGGCCAGGATGGTGACCTGCTGCTTCTCCAACTCTCGGACTTTATTCTCCAGCTTGACAATAGTCTGCCGAATTGTCCGGACCTGGGGAAGGTGACCGAGAAGGCTGAAGGAGATATTAAAATACTCCAGATTGCATTGCTCCTCAGGTCCACCAGTCCCCTTGTGAGTCCGGGACATGACCCCGCCTCTTACCTTTTGGAAGAACTCATCGTCCGGGTTCCCCAGGCGCGCGGTGCCTGGGTGTACCACCAGCGCGACGCGCTCCTCGTCCTCATCGTCCGAACTGTCATCCCCCTGCCAGGGCCGAGGTCATTGGCATCACTTCCCTGCTGTCGCTCTAGCTCCGCAGGACCCACGGGCTTCCGGGTCTTTCCTTCCTGGCCTTCAGTCACCTCTCCCCGCCCCAAGACCAGGAGTCTTCCATGCCAGCAAGACCCCACGCCGTCCTCCCGCCCCCCACCCTGCTGCCCCGGCTCCTCACCTGTCTCAGCTCACGGGTCCTGTCTCGCATGGCGGCTCCAGCTCCTCCCGGGCACCTGAACCCAGAGGGCCTCTAGATCTCAAGTTTGGAACTCCCGAACCCCACTCACACTGACACTCCCCTCCACCCTCACACTGCGGATCCCAAAGCCCCCCACGGGTGGTCAGAGGCTCATTTTCCAGCACCATCCACAGTCAATGGAAAGGAGCTGACCTCCGGGGCCCCAAAGGTTCCACAGGTTGGAATTCCCTTTTCTTTCCCCCCCTACGCTCCCGTACCCTCGGCCCCGCCCCCTCTGGGATGATTCTGGGCATGCGCACCGGGCGGCGTCTCTTCCTCGCCCCAGGGAGGGGCGGAGGTCGGAAGCTGCAAGGCCCCGAGCGGAAGTCAGACTGCCAGTACCCGAGACCCGCCCCCTTCGCAGGAACTGGCGCTTCTTCCAACGGAAATCCAGTTGCCAAAAGGGGTAGAAATGCGTCATTCCTACGTAATCTGAAAGGCCCTGTGTCTCACATCACCCCATGGTGCCCCCGCGTCACGTGATCCGTCCAGTGCCAGCCTCGCGGACCACAGAACGTGACGCTTTAGCTGTCACATGTCTCGGCACTGTCAACTTCGCCTCTGGAACACCCTGCCCCTCACGATGTCCGCGGCACCCGAGCTACGCCCTTATTGCCTCCCCCGAGGCGGGGAGGGGGCACTGACTACCCCTAGAAACCTTTTGAGTGGGTGAAGGACACTTGCTGAATTCGACTTTATGGGGGCCGGGGGAGGGCGGTCCAGGGGCGTGGGCAGATAGACGACTTAGAATGTGGGGCTGTCAGCATCATGGGACCTTGAAATTAAAAAACTAATAAGATCCAGCGTCAGAATTGCAGGGTTTTGTAGGCAGAGAATCTGGGGGTGGGAAGTGACCTCACCCGAGGCAGAAATCTCTTCTCCCGCATGCTCCTGGCGCAACCTCTGACAGGTGGGCGGCTGGCGCCCGGCTTGATCACTGCAGTCCGGCTGCACTCATCACCTGAGCAACAAGACCGTTTCAGGGCAGCTCAGGCTGAGAAAAGTGGCTGTATTATATCAAGCAGTCTGCCACTCACACCTCCCCACTACCTTGCACCTGGGTCTACTTTCTGGAGCCTACAAAAAATCTGCACACACTCCACGTTGTAGTGGACGGTGAGCTCTTGAGATCAGGACATGACTGTGTTCTCACCTGAATCCCCAGCGTCTCGTTCACTACCTAGCGCATAATGTGCTCTCAATAAAAGCTTGCGGGCAAAATGTTAGCCATTCACGTATCTGAAGATAAAACTCGTGGTTCTCAAGTCGTCCCCTTTTGATTTCAGGCTCTCACCCCAGCATTTCTTTAACCCTGGCCCTCTAGACACTTCCTCATTCAGTGGATATTAACGACGTCTGAGCCAGACTTTGTTCTGGTGCCCCAGTTACATCAGCACTAACAGACAAAAATCTCTTGAGTTTATAAAACTTGTATTTTATAGGAGGAGTCATCACAGCCACTCAGTGAATATCAGCACTCCTGGATCCCAGGGTTTTTTTGTTTTGTTTTGTTTTGTTTCGGGGAGCTTATATGAAGGTTCAGCTAAGGGAAGAAATAGCCCTTCCCCAATATGCCCTGGTAAGGAAACCTAGATTCTTGCGACTGAGTTGCTATGGACTTCTGGGAAGTGACCTTTTTGTCTCTGGGCCTTGATCTCCCATCTATACAGTGGGGGGGTGAGAGATAATCTTTATGAGTTCTTAGAGTCAACGATTATAAGATTGGAAAATGGCTTTGAGGTAATTACTTAAGGTGGTTGGAGGTTGGACTCAATGTCTTGCAGAATGGCATGTAGGGAAATGGGGAGAAGGGTCTATCAAGGAGTCTGGCTCTGGGGCTGCAGCATTCCAGAGCTGAGCCTTTTATCTCTGTTTCATAGTTTCTGTGACTCCTCTCAGGTCATCTGAGCAACCTTCAAGTGTGTATTATGTATATTGGTTCTTGGAAATGCAGGTGGTGTGTGTGTGTGCGTGTGTTACTTTTGTCTGTGTGACGATCAGGCCCTAGCAGCTTCTGAGACTTGGCAGCCTGTCCTGTCCCTTTCACCTGCAGGGACATCTTGCCAGCACTGGAGCCAGATGACCTGGGTTTAACCCCAGCTCATTCACCTATTAACTCTATGAGGCAGGTTACTAAACCTTCTGTGTCTCAGTTTCCTCATTTGAACAGTGGAAATAATACCAACCTCATCAATTGCTCTAAGGGTTAAGTGAAATTATATATGTAAAATGAATAGAACACAGCCTGTGCAGAATAAGTGCTATAGAAGTATTTGCTGTTATTGTATGACACAGATGATGATTGTCATCATTGTGAGGGTGTCAGCAGCCCGAGTATCTCTGCCAGCAATGCCAACACTGCTGCTTATCAGGGTCTCCCTCTGTGCATCAAATATTTTATATATTGTTTGTCTTCACTCCTCCTCTCCATTCACTAGAATGTAAGCTCCATGAGGACAGGGATTTTCATCTGCATTATTCATTTCTTCATCAATAGCACGTACCACAGTGCCTGACACAGAGCTGGTCAATAAATATTCATAAATAAATGAGATTACTTTAAAATCATTATTTATATAGCATTTACTATGTGCCAGGCACCAGTATAAGCCCTTTATAAGTATTAATTCATTTAATCCTCTTATTAATGTTATGAATTAAGCACTATTATTGTCCTTTACAGAGTAGGAAATTGAAGCACAGGGATGTCAAGGAATGTGTTTACACACTAGTTTACACACTAGTACATGAGAGACCCAGGATTGGAATCCAGATAGTGGAACTGTGTGTTAAGAGTTATGTCTCTTTGGGCATTCCTGGTGGCACAGGGGTTAAAGTCTCAGCACTATGAAGCTGCAGCACCAGCCACTGCAGCATGAGTTCAATCCTACGCCAGATAACTGACCCACATGGTACAGCAGGCCTCTCCTGTGTTGCCCCCTGCTCCCCTCAGCAGTGTATTTCTGTAGATCTGCCTGTTCTGCTCCCTACTCTGTTTCTGGTGAATCCTCTCATCCCATCATCTCTGGCCCCCACAGCTCTGGCCTAGTTCTTGTATGCATAAGTATTTTTTTTTTTTAAGGAGAGTTACGTTTCTCAAGCACTGCACCATGATCCAAGGAAAACACCGGCCAGGAGAGGCTTCCCAAGTTCCACCCACCTTTGGAGACTTGGTGCTACTATTGATGCCCTGCTTTTGGATCATTGGGTGTGGGGGAGGAAACAGACTTTGCCACAAGACTGAGCCTTCTCCCACCTGCTGCCATAGAGTCTCTCTACAACCACAGGGAAGTTGGTAGCCTCTTTCCTTTCCCTGTCTTCTGTGTCCCCAGAAAGCAAAGGTTCCATACATGTTTCACGTAAGGGGCCACTCTTTACTCTAAAAATAACTCTGACGGGCCTCCCCGGTGGCGCAGCGGTTAAGCGCTGCGCTGTGGAGCTGTCGGCAGCGGCGACGCAAGTTCGACACCCGGCCAGGGAGAATCCCACATGGCGCGGCAGACCTCTCCTGCCTTGCCCGCTGCTCCCCTCAGCAGTGTATTTCTGCCTGTTCTGCTCCCCGCTCTGTCTCTGGTGAACCCTCTCGCCGCCCCACGCCTCTCGACCTGCACCCAAGCTTGTATGTATAAATAAAAAACAAATCTTTAAAAAAAAATAAAAATAAATAAAAATAACTCTGAGGCTATTTTTGTGCCAAGCCCCAAGGGTTATGGGGATAAAGTGCCCATGATTGTGTTACAGACATGACCTTTTCCACACCTGCACTCTATCTCAGACCCCAACCAGCATCCTGGTACTGGCTCTCACCATATCTCCAACCAAATTTTCTTCTGAGGTCCAGAGTCCTAAATCCACCTACCTTCTGACACCCCTTCCTGGAGGTGCCCCAGGAATCTTAAACTTATTGTGTCCCATATAGATTATATCAGCTCCCCTTAAGAATCTTCCAGGTCACTCCTGTTCTGTTCTTCCTGCTTTCTCTCCATGTAGATGATACCAGGTCATAACCTTGCCCTTGAACTTCATTCTAGATGTGATGGATCACACAATTTGTCAGGACGAACTGCACAAAAATACTAAAAGAAAATATGGGCAAAATCATTCATAACTCCAACTCAAAAAACAAGAAGTTATAAAATAGATGATTGATACAATTATCTAAAAATTCCATGGGCCAATAATGTAAAAGTAGAGTCAACAGACAACAAACTAAGAAAAAATATTTGCAATTCTTATCATGTACAAAGGACTAATCTCCCTACTATTTAAAGAGTACTCACATACTGATAATAAAAACCAACAGTTCGATAAAAAAATTGGGCAAATAACATGACAGACAGATCACAAAAAAGAAAATGCATAAGGCCTTAAACACATCTGCAGCTGTCCCGCCTCACACATAATAAGAGAAATGAAAACTGAGACCATACTGATAAATCATTTTTTATTTATTGCATCAGCAAAGATCCAAAAGTTTGGCAAAACACTCTGTGTTTGACAAAACACTCTGTGTGTTGGGGGAACAGGAACTTCTATCTATTGTTGATGAGAATACAAAATGATACAAGTCAGAAAATATTTATCAAATTCATAAATGCATATATACTTTGAGCCAACAATCCCACTTCTGAAAATCTGTTTAAAAGGTATTCCTGCTGTATCAGTTTCCTTCTGCTTCTGAAGAAACCACTTCAATACTTACTGGTAGAAAACAATTTCTTATGTCTCCAGATTTGAAGGGTTTGGGTGGCTTTTCTGTTGGCCTTGTGTTAGATTACTCAAGTGGTAGCAGGCAGCTGGCACCTTACCTGGGGCTGGCTGGCCCACAATGGCCTTGCTCACACTTGGCTGGGGTGATTGACCCATTCTCCTCAAGTGGTATTTCATCCCATATTTGTCATAGCATAGTGGCCTCGGGGCTCCAAGAGGGCAAGGGCAGAAGCTCCAAGGTCTCTTGAGGCCCCGCTCAGCGCTTGCATTACATTATTCCTGCCACAATCAGGTAGTCAAAGCAAGTCATGAATCCATAACAGCTGCAAAGGTGGAGAAAGGGAATTTTAATTCACCACAGCTGCACATGTGAGATGATCCATTCATCAATGTTATTCATTGGATACTGTTTTTAATAGACCATAAACCTGCCCACCAGCAGGTATGCAGCTGTCCAAAGGGTGAGGATGCACATTATGTATAAATATGGCAAGGCCGCAACATAGACTGTCAGTTAAATATTAAGGTGTGAGAGGCGTATGTCATGCTGCTGTTGTGTAAGAAAGAGTTTTTGCAAGTGTTATGTGTTTGCCTATATTCTCATAAAGAAATCCTGGAAAGGATTTCCAGTAATGTAATAAAAGTGGTTCCCCACAGGTAGTTCAAGAAAACAAGGTGGTAAGTACAACTGTCAAGACTAAGAATTTTCACTGTAAATTTTTTATATTATTTAGATTTTTGAACCATATGAAAGTAACACTAATTTTAAGTAATTATATCAAAGAAAGAATGGTAAAGGGCTGCTTTTGAATACTGCTAGCAAAGGAATATGTGTTAGTCAGCTCAGGCAGCTGTAACAATGTACTATAGACCAGGGGACATAGGCGACAATGTGCATGGCTCACAGTGACACTCTGGCATATCTTTGTTTTTCTTTTTTAAGATTTATTTATTTATGCATACAAGAACTGGGGTGTCGGCCAGAGGTGTGGGAGGTGAGCGGATTCACCAGAGACAGAATGGAGAGCAGAACAGGCAGACTGACTGAAATACACTGCTGAAAGGAGCAGCGGGCGAGTCAGGAGAGGTCTGCTGTGCCATGTGGGAAGCTCCCTGGCTGGGGATCGAACTCGTGCTGCAGTGGCTGCGGACAGCTTCATAGTGCTGAGACTTAACCCCTTGCGCCACCAGGGAGGCCCTCTGGCATATCTTTCTCATAAGGGCTCCATCCTCATGACCTCCAAAAGCCCCACCTTCTGGGGCCTCCCTGGTGGCTCAGCAGTTCAGCACTGCGCTGTGGAGCTGTCAGCAGTGGTGGCGCCCGACCGGTGAGATTCCCACATGGCCCAGCAGACCTCTCCTGCCTCGCCTGCTGCTCCCCTCAGCAGTGTATTTCCTCGGATCTGCCTGTTATGCTCCCCGTTCTGTTGCTGGTGAACCTTCTTGCCGCCCTACACCTCTGGCCTGTACCCCAGCTTGTACGCATAAATAAATAAATCTTAAAAAAAAAAGCCCCACCTCCTTAAACTATTACATCAAAGGTTTGGGCTTCAATATATGTGTGTGGGGAACCCCATGAGATGGGCACCAACCACACTTTAGATGTCATTTATTCGAATTTTTATAACAACTATTATTCGACAGGTGGGGGTGGCGGTAGACCACCATGAGGAAGGACACCTTTCTCTATTTACACAAAGGAGCAGGGAGGGGTGACAGCAGCCTGACCATGTGAAAGTTTATTGGGAGATCATTTAGGAATCACCCCAGGCCAAAAATAGCAAGGCCTACATTGAGGCCTAGAGGTGGGGATGGAACAGCCACTGAAAAGACAGAGCCTATTAGACACAGTTGCAGATGAGAAGGGGAGTAAGGAAGTAGGAGGGTCCTGGATCACGCCTGGGTCTCAGGTCGGCCGTATGTGGGGGGAAGTAGCTGGAGTAAGAGAAGTATCTTTTTTTTTTCTTCAGCTAAAATAGCAGAAGGGATGGTTTATTGTATACATGTTACATTCAGCCAACTGAGAACAGAACTAGTCCAGAATGTCTCAGGTCCAGGGCAAAGGACCAAAAGGGACTGGTTTTGGTATAAGCAAGGTGGGTCTCTCAAAGCTGTCCGCAGCGATCAGATGGTGACAGATGTTCTAGATTCACTGAGACAAAGTTCTAGACAGTAGGATGCAGTCCAACAATTTGTACCAGTGTCCCTGGCCTCCAGCTTTCCTTATTTCTTCTTCTGTGGCTTTATCTCGACCAATGGGGAAACAGGGAGGTTTTCTGAGCAGAGGTTGGCCTGGTTCCACTGACGCTTTCGAAAGGCCGTCCAGGCAGGGAGACTGCTGGAGGCTGACACGTGGCCCAGCTGACCACCCCGGCAGTGTCACTGGCTGGACTTGAAGTCATTGTGGATGCGATGAGCTCTAGAATCATTGAACAACGAGAGGAGTTTCCGTTGTTAGCACATCGTGTGTGCCTGTGTCCATCTGAAAGCTGCTGCCACTTTTCACTCATTCGTTCATTTCACAAATATTTATGGAGCACCTCCTATGTGCCAGGAGCCACGGAGCCACTGGAGAAGCAGCAATGAACAAACAAACAAAAATGCAAGCTTTCCTAGAATTTATGTTCATTGTCTTTATGTCTGGGCAAACGTGTGAGAGAATAGGCCGTTCACTCACTCATTCATTCATTCACTCGTTCAGATTGTTAGTGAATGTCTGCCTGTGCCTGACCTTGTGTTGGTTGTGGCTGGCAGACAGGAGTCAGGCCCTGTCTGGTTTCATGAGGAAGCTCACATTTTGAGAGGTCATCTGCCTAGACTGGGCCTTGAAACAAAAAGTGTGACTACCAAAGAAGGGGCCAGTGAACTAGCAGAGGCGACAGCATGACCAAAGACTCGAGGTGCGTGGGGTCCATGAAGCTGGTGTGATGAAGTCCTGAGGTTCATGGCACAGGGAGGGAAGTGACAGGAGAGATGAGGTGATGGTGGTAGGAACCTGGAAGGCCATGGGGCCATTGGGGTAGTTGGCCCAGGGGACTGATGTTACCTTTGGGCTATAATCACAGGAGCAGTTGGGGAGAATGATGAACATGAAAGAAAGGGGCCATCAGTGTGAAGACCAGAGAGGAGGCTGCTCTGATGGTGCAGGTGAGAGCCGATGAGGACCTAAGTGAACCTAAGAGGGTGGGGTGGAAGGGACCCAGGGACAATTCTGGCTGTGACAGTTGAGGGAGGAGCACTGACACTGTGGTTTTAGAAGAATGGGTTCTGTAGTCAAAAGATGCAAGTGAGAGCCTCAGCCCTGCCCTTGACTAACACTGTGAACTTGAATTCTTTATTTAAATATCAGTTTAAGCCTCAGTTTCCTCATCTATACCTGCAAGATACTAGCAGCAACTGCTCTGAGGTTGGGAGGATTATGGGAATTATTCGGCATAGCCCTGGGACACAATGGCTGCTCAGACACAGCAGCATTATTAAATTGGACGAGGGAGCCAAGGACAGCTTTCTGTCTGCTCTGAGTGACCGTGTGGATGGACAGGTGGTCTCTGGTGGAGAACACAGGCAGAGGAGCTTGGAGGAAGGCGAGGTCACCCATATAGCCTCACTGTGGTCGTGGAGCTGCTCACGTCTCTGGATGCATCTTTCGTCTCTGCGATCTTGGTGCCCAGCTCAGCCTCAGACACCTGAGGTGCTGCCTTTGAGGAGCAGAATCTGGTCTGCAAGTATAGATGGAGGGGTTGTAGGCACGCAGGCGCAGCTGAACTTGGGGAGTTGAGAGGGGAGAGAAAATAGAGAACTTGGGAAGTGATCCAGGGGACCCTGATGTTGAGGGTATGTGGGAGAAGGGAGGGGTCTGGGAGGAGATTGGG
>PVIJ01012687.1:0-48441 GCA_004024925.1 Scalopus aquaticus
CCCCTCCCCTCTCTTCCTCTCCCCTCCCCTCCCCTCTCCTCTCCCTCTCAATTTCTGTAGACTGATGACTCTTGGTGGAGGTGTGATTTCTCCTAGAGGAGACCTTCACTGTAGAGAGAGCAGTATAATTTGCATAATATGTGGTGGCCCCGTTTTACTAGATCTTAGATATCACTTATGTAAATGAAGAAAAACATTTAAAACAATTTGAGTTCAGATACTCTAAGAGACTCAGAAAGAGTGAAATCATCACAAGTGTTTAAAGGAGATAATAGAGCAGTGACATGTATTATCATCCAAGAAATAGTTTCTGCTTTTCTGACTACTAGTCTACCTCACCTAAAGTATACGCTTCATAAACTTGTTTCCCCAACCCAGTTCTAGCACATGGTGCATACTTATTGTGTTCTTTAAGCTGAATGAGTGAATTAATGACAGAGTTAGACAATAAAACCTATGTGCATTTTTCTCCCACTATACATTTTTCTTAAAATTAGCTGCACCTTAAATCATTTGGGGAACTTGTCCAAAATACAGATTGCTGGGGACCTATGAAGACCAAAGAAACTAGAATCTATTTGGAAATAAAAGAAGAGTTGACATAAAATGCCAGACACTGGCATTTTAAAAAATTCCCAAGTGACTTTAACATGCAGCGAACATGGCAAACCACAGCTCCATAGCCTCAGTGTTTTCTTTTCTAATCTCCTCCAAATTGCTAATTGTCCATATTTTAGGGATGGGGTTCATTCTTAAATAGCAAGTTTGCTGTTGCATATCATCTTTATAACAACAACTGCAAGGAAATTATTTTTTTGCATAATAATTTTAGGAAAATTAAGTGCAATCACTATTTATGCTCTCAGGTTAATATGAAAATTATCAGTGTGGTAGTACTTATGATAGCAGCAGTATGATTTGGTCATAAGGAAATGATATTTGATATACTTTTTTATAAGTCTGGGCATAGCTTCTATGAAAATATGATATTCTACTGGAAAGCAGAGAAGTGCAGTCCCTTTTTTCTGAGAGGAAATGTGCCATTTTATACAATTTCTTCTCAGTAGTCAGATCTGTTCCTCTTCAAATCACATTAATGTCTCTAGCTCTATGCATCCTTGGCTTTTAGTTTCTTGTCCTTTGATCAATCTTATCTGTGAATGGACATTAGTAGTTTCAGGAGCACTACATATACCTAAGAGCCAGTCTTCACTTGTATATAATGCTTCATTTAGCATATATTTTTTACAATTTCATACAAAAGAGCAAGGGGCCCAATGGTGTATGGTGGAGGATTATGGGTGCTTTGTTGGTGGGTGTGGTATAAGTAGCATGCGGCTGATAAGGTGTGAACTTTTTCCCTTAAATCATACACAGTGTTATAAACCAGTGTTACTTTAATATAAAAAAAGAAAAAAATTATAAGTTTCTCACAAGTGTAAAGATTTAGCAAAATATGACCATGTAATATTAGTTTTTATAAAATGACAAGTATTGTTTACTAAAAGCACTCCATGTTTCAAATGTTTGTAAAAGCTAGTAATAGTATGCAAACATGTTTTGAGACCCTATCAATTGCCGGGTACTTCTCTAAGGTCTCTCTAAGTAAGATAACTGTTCAAAAGAGAGAAACATGCCCACATTACAGAGCTTACATACCACTTACAAAACAACTTAAGCAAATATATACTATGTTAGATATTGATAATTATTTTGGTTAGTAATAAAGCAAAGAAGAGGTGCTGCAGTTTAAGTGAGATAGTTCTTACAGCAGAATTCTATCAGGGAACCAAACAGCACTCAGTGAGGAGGAGGGAAGATCTTTATTTATGCCAGTGGATCCAAGGCGATCTTTCTCCAAAGTCTGAGCCTTGAGCAATTAGGCAACAGGATATTTATTGCCAAAAGCAGGGGTACATTATCACTTTAAAGCCAGCTGGGATACAGAAGCAGGAGACTTCTAAGTGGTTATCTGGGATGCATGAGTCACCTATGTGACCTTGAATGCATTATCAGTTATTCCCTGAAACTTTACAGTCTACAGAGAGGCTTTGTTTCAATATAACTTTGGACATTTTCCACTTCATAGTCAGAAGATGTTGTGGTGAGAAAAGGACATGTGAATAAAGATTTGAGTGAGAACAGAGAAAAACTCTGGGAAAGAGCAAAAGAAACAGCAAGTGCAAAGGCCCTGAGGTGGAAGTGTTCTTGACATGTTTGGGTAAAGAGGATCACGCTACTACAAGAGAATGGGCTAGGATAAAAATAAGCATGGGGTAAGTCAGAAAAGAAGAGTGCAGATCGTAGGACATTGTAAGCAAAAGCGATGACTCTGGCATTTACTGAGTGAGGTAAGAAGCCATTTGAACATTGTGAGCAGGAGGTGGTGGTGCTAGTCTGACTCTGGTGTGAACAGGATTTCCTGACTACTGTGTTGAAAATAGACTGAAGTAGGGCAATGACTATTATTGGCAATGATTTTGACCTCTTCCCTGTAGCAGATTTATCTGAGTTAATCTGATTATGAGGAGCAGAGGTCCAGAGCACAAGAATCAGGTCCATTAACAAACAAAACAGCAGTTGAGAAATCAGGATCACATTAACAGATATAATTCAGAAAAACCCACAGCTCAAAGAGATGGGTTATATAGCGGGTCAAGATATGGATATAATTATTCTAAATAGTGAATGATGATTTGGCATCCTAAATGCTATTTAATATTATATAAGTCCCAACCAAGATATAATATGATTACATTGATTGAAATTATATTTTCAAAATGAATAACAATTTATTTTTTATAATAAAAATTGAAAAGCTTCCTTCGTTAAATTGACAAGATCTTGGATGCTATGTGCCAAAAAAGCATTGTGTGTGGAGTTTGCTCCTTGATCTTAACACTTACCAGTATGTAGTGGCTGCAGGTTGGGGGGGAAGGCGGGAGTTGGGGGTGTGTGTAAGTAAGCTCAAAATAAATAAAAGTTCATGGAAATTATTTAATTCAAAAATATGTATGGCACACTCGAGTACAAGCACTTTCTTTCAAGTGAGGCAGGGGGGTTCTAGGTTTGTGCATAAGACAGGGAGGGGATATCAGGTCAGGTTTTGGTCAGAGAAACCCCAAATTCTAGGCCTAATACTTGATAGTTTGGTGACACTGAATAAATCATTTAATCTTTCTAAACTTGTTTCATCAAATGTAAATGGTGACAGCAAATATTTGCTTTCTAGGACTGGTGCAGAGTATAGGAAGAAAATGTTTTGAGAGATTATCAGGTAGGCACTCAGGCCTGTGGCATGATTAATGATCCAGGCACAGAATCTGACATAAAATGAAAATTTCCTAGAAGTGCTGGGCTATGCAAGCCTCCTTTTGAGTTATGTTATCAGCTAGACTTTTTATTTTTAATATAAAGCCCCAAAGCCTTGAGCATGAAGATATGTGGTCAGTATATTCAAGAGTTTTGCAGACAAATAATATTGAAGCCAGTAGTAAAAATCTCTGTGTTTAACTTTTCTTTTTGTCATACCCTTAGAAGAAAGTCTTAGTTATTATTGAGCATGACTTGGGGAACCATCAGAAACAGAAAAACATACTTTTTATTTGTACTTTAGGATTGTATGATTTGTAACTACTCATTTGCATGAAAGTAGATTTAGACATATGAAATAGGAGGCCCTAGGTTTTTGAGGAAAACAAAAGCCTTTCGGACTTTGTATAAGAGTTCAGTCTACATACAGTTGTTTTACAAACATTTTTATGCCTTGAATATTATTGTTTACATGACATTTGTCTTTCGAAAGCAGTTAAGGGCACAGAAATAGCCACTGCCAGTTATCTTAGGGCAGTTATCAAGGTATCTACTCCCTAGGAAAATTGGATCAGGATTAGATTCGATTGTTGGTATCAGGGATATGTGCACCTTTGAACCACTGGGGGGTGCCCGTATGAGGGGATGATGGAGAAAGGATCACCCCATATCCTTTAGTTTTTACCCATTACCATCTTACTGCAGAATTTTTTAAGCCCTCTGAGCTCTCCTCTCTACTCTTCATCTGTGGAATAGGGAAAATAATGTTCATGGAGTAAGCTTCTCTGATTTAAGGAGGACCTGATGGAAAATGCACAGCATGGTGCAGATATGGTGACTTATCTTCCTTTCTCCTCCTTTCCCTGCTCCTCAATAATATAAATAGTTGAACTCTGCCTTCAATATGAGAATTAACTGAGGAAATGTGGTGGACCCCCCTGAATCCTTGTTTTTGACGTGCCTTTTGATTCATAAGTAGATTGAGTGGAGAAAGGGGAAAGGAAAGAGAATCAATAGCCTTTTTAAAAAAAAAAAAAAAAAGATTACCAGAAACTTTCTTAGCTGGCACCAAATTAAAAACATGTCAGGGATTCCTTCTAGCTGTTGTAGTTGTTGATAATGGAGGATGGAGAGTAAATATAGAATAGTGCACTTTTTGAAGTGGTGTTACGGAAGCCTGGTGCAGGCACAGGATGTCTGTTCATTCTGGCAGAGATGCCCACAGGTTTATTAAAGGGCTGGCAGAGCCTGCAAAGATTAATGTGTGAGTACTGACTGACATTTTGCAGCACCCTACGAGGTAATTTATAATATTGGCTTATGACCAGCAGGTCAAAAATGTCAGCAGAGAATGTATACCAAAACAAGTTTTTCTTCCATTGCTTGATGCACAATATCTTTCTTTATCTCCCTTTCCCAAAGGGAAACACACATTTTAAAATCCCTGTGACTGTACTCCCTGAGAGGATATAATAAGAGAGGCTTATCACTGATACTGGAATGCCTGCCAGTTTCTGTTCCTTGGCCAATAAAAGGAAACAGAGTTTGAGAAGAAAAGTAGTTTAATTTGTCAACAAACAGGAGGGCAGCAGACTAGTATCTTAAAGGCCACTGCCCTGCTCTTTGGCAGAGGGCAGGGGTATTTATGTAGAGTTACAAGTTAGGAGTGGGGGTAGGCAAGGATCAGCGTGTTGGTCCTTACGATACAGGCGTCTGGTGGTTCTGTTTAACACTAGCTTGCTTTTGACATCATCTGGAGGTCAGCAATTCTGATGTTATCTTTGTAGTGAAGCTCTCTTTCTTTGGAATGTAGAAAAGCAAGGTTTATTAAATCTAGATAAAAAATAAAGGGACTAGGAGAGCTTATCCGGTAGGACAGAGAGATAGACTTTGTTGCTGCATCATCACCTCTGTGGTATTTTTACAAATAAATTCATAGCCTCAGTATAATCATGAGAAACTATCAGAGAAATCCAAATAGGGGAAAATTCTGCACAATATGTGACTCCTCAGAAATGTCAAGCTCGTGGAAAACAAATTGTCACAGATTAGAGGAAATTAAGTAGACAAAAAAAAATGAATATGATATAGGGTCTTTGTATCTTGGATTGGATCCTGGGACAGAATATTAGTGGTAAAATTTAGGAAATAGTGAAGGGCATATAGTAACTCTTGGTTTATCTATGTAGGTTTTTTTTTTATATAGATTTAAATGTAAAACTATTTCTTAAATAAAGAACTCTTAAAGCTCAATAACAAAAGCAAAAAAAAAAAAAAAAAACAGAAAAAACAAACAAAAAAACACCAGCTTCTCCAAAAAAGACATAAAATGGCCAACAGGTACATGAAAGTATATTTATCTCTTGTTATTAGGGAAATAGAAATCAAAACAACATGAGCTAGCGCCTCACATGTGTGAGAGTACCTATTACCAAAAATTTAAGAAAAAGCCAATGTGGGCAAAGGAGTGGAGAGAAAGGAATTCTGGCACACTGTTGGTGACAATGTAAATTGGTGCAATCATTATGAAAAATGGGATTCCTCAAAAAATGAATAGATAAACCATATGATTACACTAATCCACTTTAGATACTTATTTGAAAAGTACAAAAATACTAATTTGAAGTGATATCTGAACCCCTTTGTTTATTGCAACTTTATCCACAATAGCCAAGTGTTGGAAACAACCTAAGTGTCTATTACCAGATGAGTGGATAAAGAAGTTTTATGTAAATGTAAAGATGAAATTCAGCCATGTGCAACAAATGGATGGACCTAGCGGGTATAATGCTAAATAAAGTTAAATGCAAAAAGACAACCACCAAATAATTTCACTCATAAGTGTAAGATAAAGAAACAAACAAATGAACAAAGAAAATAAAACAAATGTGAACTCTTAGACTATAAGAACAAAATAGCTGTTACCAGAAAGGGAGAGGGTGGTGTGTTAATTGGGTGAAAGGGGTCAGTTGTAAGGTGATGGATGGAAACTAAACTTCTGGTGGCAAGCATAATACAGTATTTACAGATGCTGATTTATAATGCTGTCAAGCTGAAGCTGATATAATGATGTAAACCAATACTACTTCAGTAAAAAAAAGAGAAATCAAAAGAATTTGTTTCAAATTAAATTTAAAAAAAATACAGCAAATGCTGGTTTCTCTCTCAAGCCATGACAACTCCATATAAATTTATGAGAACAACTATTTAGGTTTTTGTTTACTTTGCAACATTTGAGATGTCGTGCCCTCTTCTTCATTGTCTCTTTCCCAAACTGATTTTATTATAGAGCCTGGGAAAGAAAAAATTATAGAGAAAAGGAAATGACCTTTGTCCTGGAAGGTGAAGGAAACAATAAAATAAATAAAACTAGAAATTTAAGTAGTATTTAAAAGCATCAGAAATAGGCCTAACTTAAGAGATGGGGTTTTATCTAGATACACTATTGTGAAGGAAAAGTTGAGACTATAGTTCATTCTTAGTCTGTTTTCTTATGTAATTCATATTCTAAAAACATAAGGAAACTTGTGTTTTAATAAAATGAAAATTAATACAAACAGATTACAGTAATCTTGGGAAGAAAATAAAGTCATTAGTCTCATCTAGGAGTTCAAAATCATCTCATTTTTAAAAATCCTAGATTTTCAACATTGTCAAGCCAAAAATTATCATGAAATGACCTGAAAATGTAGTCTCTGTTTCTTTTCTTATTTTTATTAATCACAAAGAACAAGCTCTAAGAGGATTATTTCTGTAGCCACAACTGTCATTGTTGAATAAAGCATTTGTTGTCTCTAGGGAAGTGGGATGACTGCCAAAGGATTCACATGCATGGATTAGGATATATATCTTGACTTCTATGATTTGGGCATAGGAGTTGTGACAAAATTTTGTTACCAGTTGTTGAATTAAAAAAAAAAGGAATCTGTAACCATATTTTCCAGGGAGATGGGTCTCTAGTAGGGATAAAGTCATTTTAAAGTCTATTCAGACAGCTCTATTTACTGGGAGGCGTGTCAAGGAGAAGCAAACTGGGTACATGGCTTCACACAACCCCATCCCAGACTTATTTTGTTTCATGAAGATGACTACCAGTCTATGTAGTAAGTCATCCTTCCAGCCTTAGTCATATCAACACAATAGCATCAATATCCCATGGTATCCATATATGTGGCATATACCTTCTGTTTTATTCCTGCTTGTTAAATTATCCCATCTCAGAGGGTTGGAGGCTAGAAATATTAACCTCTGAGCATATGTCTCAAATTTTACCTAATGTATAGAGTTAAAATTATTGTTTTCATTTCCCTTCTCCTGCATTATGATTATTTGCTTTATCTGTTCCTTTTCTGAAATATTTAAAAGTTTAAGTAAGTGGCAGATAGCCAATAAAAACTTAGCATGTCGGGCCTACCCGGTGGCGCGGTGGTTAGGCGCTGCGCTGTGGAGCTGTTGGCAGCGAGCGACGCGAGTTCGACGCCCAACCAGGGAGAGTCCCACATGGTGTGGCAGACCTCTCCTGCCTCGCCCTCTGCTCCCCTGAGCAGTGTATTTCTGATCTGCCTGTTCTGCTCCCCACTCTGTCTGTGGTGAACCCTCTCGCCGCCCCACACCTATGGCCTGTACCCCAGCTTGTATGTATAAATAAATAAATCTTTAAAAAAAAAAAAAAAACTTAGCATGTCTCTGAGAGAAATTAAGGCTTTCTGCTATTATAACTACAGTACTATTGTCACATCCATGGAATTTCACGTGATACAATGTTGGGATTGTAGAGGGAGGACTATAATAGAGAATCTGATTGTTTGGAAGTTAGAAGTCTGAGAACATTTATGATGTTGCTTTCTCCCCTGCACAATTAAAACTCCTTCATAGCATTACTTATATTTAATAAATGTGACTCTGACATCCAAATACCTGTAAGGTCTAAACATACAAACTTCAGGAAAGCTCTAATTGCATTTAGTTGCAGTACTTTTATATTTTCTGAAACATAAACATCCAATTTAGGTGAAATAATATGTTGCTCATTTGGAAACATTAGTGATGGCAAAATAGTGAGAGAGACCATCATGGAAAAGAATGATGCTGACAACCTGAATATATTTCCTCTATTTAGCAATTATGAACTTCCATTAAGGCAGATGTTTATGTTTATGCTGAGCTTCTAATGTCTGCATTTGCAATTTTCAGTGGATTGTACTTTTTAAAATATCCTTCTAAGTATGTCCAGGAAAGAATTTTTTTAAAAAATCAGAATTTTACGAAGAGTGACTTTATATTTCCTAAATTCCCCAATAGACTTGTCTGTAAATTGACAGACATTGTAAGTTTGAGGTATATATTCCCAAGTTACTTAATTTAATTCAACATGATATTATACATCTACCATGTGCTTAGCACTGTTAAGGTGTTTATTCATGATACCATGGTGAACGTTAGGTCTTATAGTGATAGAGATCTTATAATAGGGAGTATGAACATATTTGCAAAAGAAAGGTTATAATAATACTGGTCAACATTGACATCATTACTGACATAAAAAGGCCCTAATCTGTAGTATCTTGGTGTGCTGAACATGAATATAACCCTGAAAATTTTTTATTAGCTCTTGTTTTGAAGATATTTCATATAATTCTTTTTATTTTTCACCGTGTAAATTTATCCAGTAGGGCTACAACAACATCCTAAATCAACCTAGAATGATGTCATAGTGCATCACATTGCATAATACCATCATGCACACATCATTCAGAGTTGATTACATCATTTTCTTTTCTTTTTTTTTTTTTAAAGATTTATTTTTTATTTATACATACAAGCTGGGATACAGGCCAGAGGCGTGGGGGTGGCGAGAGGGTCCACCAGAGACAGAGTGGGTAGCAGAACAGACAGATCAGGAATACACTGCTGAGGGGAGCAGCGGGCAAGGCAGGAGAGGTCTGCCGCGCCATGTGGAATTCTCCCTGGCCGGGCGTCGAACTTGCGTCACTGCTGCCGACAGCTCCACAGCGCAGCGCTTAACCGCTGTGCCACTGGGGAGGCCCTGATTACATCATTTTCTGATGCAATACAGTACCACTGGTAGGCAGCTGCTGAAGTAAGCTGATGTCAGCAGTGAACTATAGAAAGCCCTGTCGGAAAGGTAGAGCATTGGAAATATTTTAGACTTGGTGCGACACAGTTTAAGCTACTGTTCCATAGAACTGTTATTATTTTACTCATTTAGGCACAATACAGAACAGTAATGCCTCAAAAGTGCGTTAATAGCGTGGACAATTTCTGCTCTATTTGTGAGGAAGTGATATTTGCCAACCAGAAGAAAAGTATCACTTCTCAAGTGAAGAAGGCTTATCATCTTTACTTTGGATGCAAGGTTGGTGACCAAGACAAGCCTTGGACCCTGCATATATGCTGTGCTACAGTGGACAACACAACTTTCACAGTGGTTCAATGACAAAGACCATCAATGCCATTGGCAGTCCCCATGATGTGGAGAGAGCCAAGCAACCACATAAAAGACTGTTACTTCTGCTTGGTTCCTCCTCTTTCCAGCAGAATAACAAAGCAAAAGATGTCAAGATTAGTCTAGCCAAATATTCCGTCTGCATTGAGACCAGTTCCACATGGTGAGGGACTTCCTATTCCATAACCTCCAGCAGAATAGTCCCTTGATTCATCTGATGAGGACAAGGGTGAGCCAACCTTCTGTTCCATCAGCATGTAATGATCCAGATTTTCACTGTAGTGCATCATCAAACCCACACAGACTAACACAGGAAGAACTAAATGACTGGTTCGTGATTTGGACTAATCCAAGAACAAGGCAGAATTGCTAGGATCAAGACTCCAACAATGGAATCTTCTAGAAGATGTCACAATTACTTTATATCGAAAGTGCCACCAGCAGTTGGAGCCTTTGTTCAGAAAGGAAAGTACTCTGGTATTCTGTTCCGATATTGAGGGCCTCATGAATGCCTTAGAAATCACTCATGACCCACAAGAATGGAGACTATTTCTAGACTCTCCGAAACTGAGTCTTAAGGCTGTGCGTTTGCACAATGGAAACCATCTTCCATCTATTCTATTCCTGAACAGCTGTACAAGAGACAAGTGAAGAAATCTAAGAAGTAGTCTATGACTTGATATTTTACAGGTATTAACCGTAGGCCTATTACTATTAGCATGCATTTCATGATGTAAACTTCAATTTATTGCAGATTACAAAAAAAAAAAACCTAGAGCCAAAATTAGAATTCGACTGTCATATTCATGTTGAGCACATACAAATTGATAGGGAATGACTAATTTTATTTCAGTAACATGACTTTTGTAAAAATTTGACCAGTGTAATTAGTAAGCAGTGATATACAAGACAGATAGATAAATAGGTAGGTAGACAATGGGTGAGAGGGGAAGAGAAAAACCATTTATTTCTATTTCTATTTGAGAGACTGCTCTATAGCTTTTTCTATAGAAGTGGAATACAAAGTGTATCTTCAGAGATGGGTACCATATCGATATGAAGTAATGTAAGTTAGAAGGACATTCTTGTTAACTTCCACTTGTGCAAAGTCTTGAATTGTTAACTAAAAGGCATAGGCAAATTTCAAAACATGATTATAGTACAATTTTCTGTTCATACTTAGATAGTTAGGTACAATTACCCTTAATAGAAATTTTAGTTCACACAGAAGCTGCTAAGAAGTAATAGCTAACAGAAATATTATTTCACGTGAAAATTAAACTTTTTTCAAATGGTAGTGGTTGTTTTTTCAGGATTTTGTGCTAGTGGAGGACAGCAACTATTTAAGAGAATGAGAAAAAGACCTTTTTGAAAGTATTTTTCCCTCCCAGGCCACAATGAAAACTGACTAATAATTTTCTACTTTGTCACTTTGATTGCTTTAAACTGGTATTTTGGAACATGTACCAATGGAAACATCCAAATAAACAGACGGTTGGAAATATTGTTTTGAAAATGAGAAAAGAATCATGTAATTTCCTTTAGCCTCCAGAACATTTTATAAAATACTTAAAAAAAAGTGCTACATTTTACTTATTCATAATTTCTTTCTATATTATTATTATAATACTGAGCTACTCACAAACCACTTTTTAATTTTCTGTAATGATTTGGCACTCTGAATATCTGAAAGTTCATGAACTATTTGAGTAATTAATACTTTCCATTTTTGTAATTCAGTGCTACCAAGTTACAGTATACTGTGAATGTGATGCAAGAAAAGCTGGGCATTGCTGGTCTAGTCTGACTAACTTGCAGAAATAAAAAGGGCAGGGACATGCGCCATGGTTGACTTTGGTGATCTTGAAAGCCTTGTGCTGTATTATGTTGTATACCCTCAGTCCATTGGTAACTGGTTCTTTCAAACACATCAAGATCTGCTCAAGCACCTTGTGAGGAGACAGAAAAAAAAAATCATAATTCCTCCCCTGCAGTCGTGTAGTCTTATGTGGAGAGCTAGACAGCCTCACAAGTGAGTATAGAACCATCAATAGACACTGTAGTCTATGGGAAGCCTGAGGACAGTTTCCAAATAACTCTGGAGATGACAGAATTCCTTGAATAGAAGATATGTCACCTCAGTCCTAAATAGCTTTTCATTTAGATAAGCAAAGTAAGTTGAGCGGGGAAATGGACAAATGGGTAAGACCATACATAGTGCTTAGGTAGTGGCTGAAGGGCTGTGGACGTTGGCGTGAGTGGCAAGCTCATTCAGAAGCTATCAGGCGCCTTTTACACCGAGACTTTAAGCAGCACTACCACAGGATAACTGAGTCTTTTAAATATCACCTCTTGCCTGGGGGATAACCCACATGGCACAGCAGGCCTTCCCCGTTTCCCTGCTGTTCTCCTTAGCAGTGTGTTTTTAGTAAGTCTGCCTGTCTGCTCCCTACTCTGTCTCCAGTGGGTCCTCTTACCCCCTGCACCTCTGGCCTACACCCCAGTTCTTCTATGCAAAAATAAATAAAAGTCTGATGAAAACAAAACTGAGTTTGTAACCATTAGGTAATTTTAAAAATGTGTCCTCTAATAAAAATATTAACAATTAAGATTATCAATGCTATATGTATTTTAATGGAAGATATTTAATAGATAAAAATACTAAATTCTGTCAAAACACAACTTGAAGTGGAAATTTCAAAGCTGAGAAGAGTAAATATTACGTACTTTTCTTGCTAATATAAGGTCTGGTCCATGATGAAATGTGTATCCCAATTCTAATGATTATTTACTTTCAAGATACCATAAAAATGCTGCTATTTAAACTTAACGAAGTAGAATTAAATTTTAAAAAGTAGTTTGAGTAATATGGAAGCATGATGGCAAATAAAACCTGTCAAATGTTTGAATATTACTGGATAATATCAGATTATTAATAGTGCTCAAAGTCTTTCTTGGCACTCACAGTCACCATTAATCCTACCCCCCTGGAGTGTTTCTATAATACTGTGCCCACATTTTCATCATGAGACCCTGTCTGATTGCAGGTAACTCTTCACCTGTTTTGTTTTCCCATTTGATATTCAGCATTACTGTAGTTGAAACTCAGTCTTATTCATGTGTCTCCTATAGCACCTGACTCATAAAAGTGTGAACTATTTTTTTGAAATTATTCATTATTCTTACATCAAGAGCTTTTGACTTTTAGCCTGGTGGTATTTTAGGCCTTTTATTTACTTTTATATAGGACAGTAAAATGAAACTAAAGTTGCTAAAATATAATGAAATTGTTAATAAGAAATGACCTTTATCCAGGCAATACTACATTTATTTTTTTTCAGTGTCCTTTGAAAATAAAGTATCACAAAGGAAACAGTAGGACATTTTAAAAGTGATTTCTATCCCCAGAGATACTTCAAGTTTCTGCACAAGGACAAGAACTAATTTATTTTTATATATTCATCAAACTCAAAAAAGAGGGGGTCATTCTGTAAAGTACTTTTAAATAATTTCCATGTATAGCAAGGAATTTAATTGCACTTGAAATCTACATCCCACAGAATTGAAAATAATAACTTTGGTTATGGAAAAGTGTTGTCTCTGAAGGTTCATTTCCATCTTGATTTTTAAGTACTACTTACAACCTTATTTCCCTTATATTTTTAATAAAACCTTATTAAGATATAATTTGAATGACCCCCAAATCACCTTTTTCAAGTATGCTTCAGTGTTCTTAAATAGACAGAGTTGGGCAATCTTTATCACTATCTAATTTTAGAACATTTTTGTACCCCTCCCCTAAATAACACTTTTACCCATTAGTGATTAGTGATTTACTCCATTAGTGATTATTCTCGATTCACCCTTCTTCTCTACGCCTGGGAATTATTACTGCACTGCTTTTTTGGTCTATAGATTTGTCTATTCCTGGCATTTCATACAGCTGGAATAAGACAATAAGTATCTTTTATTGCGGACCCTTAGCATATTTTCAAGATTCATTCATGTTGTAGGTATCAATACACTTCTTTTTTTTTAACCAAATAATGTCTCGTTGTATTGACCTACCAAATTTTGTTATTTATTCATCTGTTGATAGACTTAGGATAAGTTTCCATTTTTAGTTTATTATAAATAATGCTGCTATAAACACTCAAAAGTTTTTGTTTAGATATACATTTTCATTTCTTTTGGGTATATACTATGATTGCAATTGCTAGGTTATATGAACTCTACTTCTAATATTTTGAAGAAGAATCGAACTGTTTTTCTCTGACTAGACCATTTTACAATCCCACCATCAATGGTGAATGAAGGTTCTATGTAACATTTTATGTTGCAGGAAAATTCTACCTCCACTTTTGTAGAATACATTTTAATTTTTATCACTGTATAATATATATCATGTCTGTTACCTCCTTAGACTGTCCACACAACTTTAGAGCTAGAACCAAGTCTGCCCATCTTTGTGATACCAGCACAATTTTGACAGGAAACAGTAACTTTTAAAATGTTGAGTAAGCAAATGGCAATATAGATTTCATTTAATGAAAATATTTTCTTGGCTTTCTTACAATTATTTTCTGAGTATAAAACGGGTGTTCCAAGTGAAAGTCTTTCAAATATGAATTGAAAATAATTCTCATACCCTCTTATCCTCTCAATCTTGCAGTTTTGTGTTTCTTCTTCAGGCCAAGTTTCTTAGCAGAAAGCAATTTCACTGCTGAAATATGATAGTTTTTAATTTGACTGAATTATTTTAAATATAGTTCATATTTTATGTGATATAAATCTGGATTTCTTGTGTTTTTCTTTCATGATCTCATTAATTTTTTTAGTGTCACTTTTAATTATGTCTCTCACAAAATAGGTAACTGGCAGAGAAGAAAAAATTCCCAAGGATAATTCCCTGATGGCTTGAATTATATTTTGTGTTAATTCAATAATGAAACTCAACATCTATAAAAATTTCATCACATTAATTTATACCTTCAGCCAATGTGCGTTGAAAGCCTGAAAGAACTTCCTAGTTAAAAAGACCAAAAACCAAACCAAAACTAAAACTAGATAAAATGCAAATAGATTGTTGAAATATCAGTGGTATTTTCTGAAAACTTCAGCATCCTGAAGGTATTTGCTGATTCCTGAAACTATGTAGAAACCTGGGTTTACTATCGATGGAATATGCTGCTAGTAGGGGAGGAGAAAAGATATTGAATCTCTACAGAGAAAATTCCAGAACCACTGCAGGGTGACACCCTCAGAGACAGGATAACCTGGAAATGTATCAACTAAAACTGTCACAATAAGCCCGTGCTAAGGTTTAAGAAAAAAAACAATAGTTGCCACATGTTGTCCTTCAAATGCTTGAAATTCAAATGCTCACTAAATATTTAAGCTTAAAGTGTACCTAATTCACAGTGCCTTGCAGAAGGAAAAATATATTCTTTCTAAAGGACATTCTTTCACCCAGAATTTATAGAATTCTCACATAGACTACAACAGCCATATATGACTTTGCGATACAAGACTTGCCTTGTGTGAGGATCTTAAAGAAGTGTAGATGATAAATTCTATTCTGAAAAATACAGAATATCAGAAAAAATACACAAAATATAAAATAAGTTTATAAACACTTAAGTGTTTAAAGAATAAAACATTTTTATTTATTTTTTTTATTTTCTTACTCTGTTCTTTTTTGCACACTAATTGCTTTCTCCCCTTGGGTGTAGTCCCTATAATTCTCCCTCCATATTGCCCATGAACCGTCACCATACACCCTTTGTTCTTCCCTCCCATGTTTTGACCTCCCCCTCCTCTTCCCTTGCTGTATACCTCAGATCTGTGGTCAGCTTGCCAATTTTGTCTTTTTCTTGACCTTTTTTTGGGGTTTCTCTATATTCTGCAGGCAATGAAACCATCTGATATTTATCTTTTTCAAAGTTGACTGGTATGCCATGTTTTAAAATTCATCCCACAATCAATTAATTCCTACAAGACTTTAGTTTTTTTTAATACTTATTAATCTGCTTTACAGCTTTTATTACTAAATTTGAACAGTTTAGCATTCTCATTTAAAAAATATAATCTGTATTACAGGCCCAGGGTGAAGAGCTGGCGATTTAATAGAGGCAAGAAAGTTTTCCTTTCTGCCCCTCACAGAATTTACCATATAGATGCAGAGATTTTTATATGGATTAGTATGAAAGCTTCTAGTCTTCTGTGTTACAGGAATATGAAAATTGACTGCTCTAGATTGTTAACAAAATTTAAAGGAAGACGTTTCATGAATAATTTAAAATGAGAGAGAATTCACCTAAAATCTCATTAATTTTAAAAGACCATTTTATTTCATCTTAATACATAATTGTGTTCTAAACAATTCCATTTCAGTAAGTGAAAATTCTTTAGCTAAGCAGGATCCCTTTGCACCATTGACTTTCCCATCCAGATGATTCTAAGAACAATCTCTTCAAGGCAATAAAGCAAAATTTGCAAACTTAATTCAAAATCTAAACCTACTTGATAAATTGAATGCTGAATTTTAGAAACTCTGATTTTGCTTATTTTTGATGTATACTTTTATTTTCAAGAGCACAATTGATCAAAAGACAATAACTGTATTTCAGAGCAATTATCTATTACAAAAAGGGATTGACTATTAAATACATACTAACAATGGTGGGATTGTTTTAAAGAGAATGTAAAAACTCAACATGAATAAAGCATTGAAAATTATTTTTTCCCTGCTAGTTACAACCTCCTTTTCTTTTTTTTCCCATATGTTCTTCCCCTTTAATTATATCATTAACTCAACTATTCTAGCACCAAACGATAAAACTAGGAAGAAAAAAAAAAATGAGTCACAACAGTTTTCTATTATCCCAAGTAACGTCAGCATAAGTAAATAGCAATAACAAAAAAGTAAGCAATACTAAGGATCCTAAGTCAAGATGGTTTTCCTGTGTTGATTTCTATGCATAATGTGCATAGTGGAAAATCATCCATCATTCTAATGCAATTTATGCATGTATATAAATAACAATAATCTAAGTCATAGTGTTACAGCATGGTTTCACTTATATGTGAAACATAAAGAAATAAGACAAAAGGTTAAGAAAAACCAAACCAAAAATAAATCCTAGAAATCTGAGTGTAAAGTGTAAGCTACAAGAAGGGGAGCCAGATGGTAGAGGAAAAAGGGGGGAATGGTACACAATGGACTGTGGTGGAGGACTCGGGGTGCCTTGGTGGTGAGTGTGCTGTTGTAACATACACCTGGAGAGTTAGGAGCCTGTATTTCTGAATCATACAGTGCAGTAAACCAATCTTACTTAATAGTAAATTTTGAGATGTATGTAAAGAAAATTTGCTGCATTAGAAGTTTCTAACTTGGTTATTAGCCATGCTTTATCTTTTGAAGAAGATATTAAAAAATTATACAACTCCAGAACAGACAGCAAATAAGATTCATCTTGTTTGTTAGTTGGGTTATTAAGTAGTTGCTGTTTTAAATGTAACATCAAGGGCTATTATGGGGTTGCTTCAATAAAAATAGGGATTATTTCATTTTGTGCCAGGCAAGGGTGTTTAGAGTGGTAGCACATGATTTTCTTAATGAAGATCTAGAAAGACAAGTATAATACAACAAAAATTAATCTATTACATACAAAATTATTAATCTCATTATAACAATTCAATCTTGATAGGTTTTGTTTCATAAGCAAATATCTATATATACTCAAAAGGAAGTTAAAAGTTTTTACGGAGTAAATCTGCAGAAATCTTATGATCAACTTAAGGAGTAAGAATACATGTGATTCTGCATATATTTTCTTCTTGAAAAAAATTATCTTAAAAAGGGCCTTTGGAAAAAGAAGAGTCTTAGGAGATTCTTTCTGCTTCTCCTGACTAGAAACATACTTAGATATCAGAAGTCCCCTGGAGGAAAAAGGAAAAGGACATATTCTTTATATAAAGTATTGTTTATTGTTAACTATTGTCACTGGGGAGGAAACATCAAAATAGTCTAAAGAATCGGAATGGGATAATTTCCAGTGGCAACAATAACACACTGAAGTTGAAATTGCTGTTCAAGTTTCAAGAATGGTATGTCCCTAAGAAGACAAATGATTATTAAAAGGTGGATGCCAGGCTGTTATTACCTTGATAAATTTAGCAAGGTCCAGAATCTGGCCCTTAGCCTGATGAATTCAAAATTTTGGTGTTTTCAATATCTTTGTGTGGTTGATAAACTCATAGAAAGAGGATGAAGTTTATAATGTCAGTCACCTGCTTAAATTCCTTCCATTTCTCCAATTGCCCTTTACCAAAGACTAAAATAATGAACATAGCTTACACTATACTGACTCCATACCAAACTGTTTTTGAAAACAGTTTTACTGAAACATCTTTCACATACCATTTAATACACCTATTTAAAATGCAATTCATTGACTTTTAGTCGATTCACAGTTGTATGTCCCTCACTAAAATCAATTTGAGAACATTTTCATTGCCCCCTGAAAGAAATCCTGCACCTCTGATTATCACCTCTTCCAATCTTTATCTCCCTGCCCAAGGCAACAACTCACTAACTGCCTGTTTCCTATATATTTGCCTGAACATTTCTTATTTGTAGAATTATACAATACATGCTCAATTGTGACCTATTTCTTTAACCTTGCATAGTATTTTAAAGGTTCATCCACATGATATCAGTATTTTCTTCTTTCATATCTATATAATATTCTATTTTATGAATATACTGCATTTTCATCCATTCTCAGTTTGGGGGCATGTTCTCTTTGCTGCTATAATGGGTAACACTGCTGTGACTATTCATGTTACGATTTATGTGTGGACATATGTTTTTAATTTTCCTGAGTATATTTCTAGTAGTGGAATTGCTGAATCATATAATGCTGTGTCCTGACAATTCCAGAACACACATACACTGTCTCTGCCCCTATTCCCAGATTACTTAAAATTCCTTAAACCTTGACTCTCTTTCAGGGAGCTTGTTCTTAAAAAAGCCTCTTTGTTTTCTATGACTAGTTTTTCTCCGTTGTTTAATGCCAGCGCCTCCCCTTTCTCACTGACCATTACTGCTTTATCTATATAATAGTACAACATAATAGATCCAAGAGTGCGATTATCCAACCATATTCCTCTTCTAAATACCAGACACAATAAAATTCTCCAAAGCAGGCTACTATGTTTGAATGCACCTCAAACTTCTGTAGTTCCCTACCTCATTTTAACTCAGTGAAGAGCAAATAGTGTCATAACCCAAATACATTTTGTTATGTAACTGTTGATTATTAGAGAGACATGATTTAGTTTTGTTTTGTTTAGAGTTAGAGCTTTGTTGGGCTATGTTAGCTGATTTAAATATTCAGCTTAAATGCTATTTTGTGTGCCTGGGAGTGTTCACCGCAGCAGGTGTTACCTAACCAGATGCTAAAGCCTTTTAAATTAATACGCAGCATCTTGTCAAACATGCCTCCTGCTTTACACTGTCAGAGCTGTTGAAAATTGGCTTTTCCTGCCAAAAAAGCTTTTGGTTGGCAATGACTCAGCCCTGACTGCTTTAGCTACAATGCTTGTGGGGCCAGGTGATTTTACTAATGCACTTAGAATATTGAGTTTTAATAAATTTCCAAATGCTTCAAACAATAAGGTGGGGGTGGGGGGAGGATCTTTTGGACACTAGAAGAGATAAAAAATTCTTTCAGTTTTCTTCCAGGAAGATGAATCAGGGTCAAGGGCAAGATCATTCATTGGGTTACAGGACTAGAAGCCTGGGTTCCACTGTTAGGATTTCTCTTTGATGGACTTCGATCTTCCTGTACCTTTTTTCATATATTTGATACGGTAAAAAAAAGGCCAAGGGCTTTTGTTTGTTTTTAATTTAGGTAAAAGCATAGGGGTAACTGGAGCAGGCTAAATGGAAAGGATACTTGCAGTGGGCAATCTCAGTCTGGGCTCCAGGTTTTGTGTCTGTTTCTTTCTCACTCTTGTAATCATATACAACAGAGCAGGATTTGGGGGCAAAAAGCCTATGCAAATAAGGTGGGAACTCAAGGGAGCTGGTGAGGGCATCTTCAAATGACGGTGATTAATCCCCAATCACCTGTGTCAGGGAATCTGTAAAATTTAAGCTATAACCCTGGATTCTGACCAGACTTGCAGGCATCTGGGGCTTCTCCCAAACATCTCCTAGCAACTGACACAGGGCTCATTGAAAACTGCTCCAATGTTTTTTTATCATATCATTTTATTTTAGACTGTAGACATCTTGAAATTTGTGTGAGCCGTAGGGTATTGGCAATAAATGCTATCAAAGAAGTTCAGCGGGAACGATACCAAGGGTCAGACACATAACATCACACTCAAAGTCTGTAATTTACATTAAGGCTCACTTTTGGTGTTGTATTGTCTGTGGGTTTGGGACAATGTATAATGATACGTAAACAGCATTAATTCATAGAGCATTTTCACTACTCTGACATCCTCTGCCCCATCCATTCATCCCCCACACCCAACCTTAACATCTGGTACCCATCAATCTTTGTGTTATCTCAAAAGTGTTGCCTTTCCAGAATGCTAGCTGGTATATAGTATATAGTATATAGCCTTTTCAGGTGGTTTCTGCACTTGATATGAATTTAATATTCTTCCATGTCTTTTCTTGACTTACTAGATCATTTCTTTTTAGAGCTGAGTAACATTCCATTGTTTTCAAGTAACAGAGTATATGTATTCATTCACTTACTAAATGATATCCTGGTTGCTTCCAAATTTTGGAAATTACAAATGAAGCTGCTGTAATCATCTTTGAGGCAAGGATTTGTGTAGACATAATTCTCCATCTCCTTTGAGTAATATCAAGGAATTTGACTTCTGGATCATATGAATTAGTGATCTTATTTTTATCCACAATTCAATAAGAAATGCTACCTACATTTTCCAAACTGAGCCTTGAACACTTTACCATTGACCTAGATATGAACCTAACTGTTTCACTCTAAAATCTGCGTATTGGAACAAACCATATATGTCTTTGATGAGTAGGCAGGTTATAAGGCCAGTTTATCCATTATGCACAGTTAGCACATTACTTAGGGCTCAAGACACATTTAAAGCTCCATGAAAGTGTTTCAGTTGCATTTAAAATTAAAAGAAAAATGAATATATGGATTATTTTATCTATCAACACACTTATAAAACACAGTTTTTAATATTTTTGTGTGAACAAAGGAGCTCACAAAAGCAAAAGTACCTTGAGGCCACAAAAGTCAAAATGTGTTCTTGGCAGAGTATCTGATCTGGGGGTGCTGAAAAAACTGACTTGCCTCTAAATATCTACCCAACCAGATCTATGTAAGTGTTACCTCTCCTCTAGGATGCAACAACAAAGCCAAATCACCTCTAATGGACTGTTTTTACAGAGCACCTAGTACTTAGGGCAGCTCTAGACAAATATTGGCAAATTAAATTCTGGATGCCTAGATGGAATGAGATATAAAATAGCACATTTCATTGGGTGTGTAGCAAGTGGTATGTGGTGGAATAGTGGCTGGCAGCACCAATGTTTGATTTCCACAAACACCCATTTTTTAGATGAATCTAGTTATCTGGATTGAAAAATTTTGAGAACAAATTACCAAGTACTGATGTCCATATCTACCATAAAAATGACTTTTGCAAAACATTTTATTTTAAACAGACTTTCATCCCTCAGATCATCAAGATGCATTAACAGAATTGTCTATTAAGCTGTTTTAGGCAAAGGCAAACAGTTTTCTTATTGGAATATGGTTATATAAAAATTGATAGGGACACAAAATATTATTTGTATGGAATTTAAAATTCATCTTTTAAAGCAGACAGTCTTGCTCAAGAATTTTTGTGAAACTCTGAATCCAGTGGTGACTGTCAAATTGTGTTAGTTATACAGGGATTCTACCTTCCAGCTGTCTAGCCCACGGCTGACTGTGAGACATGGCTGTTTCACACAGTAACTTAGGATGACAGTTTTTTCTACATTCATATGCATCTAAGAGACAGTTATAACAGAGGTCATTAATATTGCATTTGATTATATAATATACGTACAGAGAGAGACAGAGATAAAGAGACAGCTTGAGAAAGATATGGGATATTGAAGCTATTGCTTTTTTTGTTTCAAAAATAAATGTTTAAAGACCCTTGTGAACCTACAACAATGGATACTGTGATATGTGTATAGATATACATTTTTTCATTTATATCTTATACATTATTGTGTATTCCCTGTGGGTTACCCACCATTAATTCACCCGTGAACTGTCAGCATAGTCCCTTGTGTTCTTTTCTCCCCTCTTTTGAACCCTTATCCTCCCCCTCCCTCGATAAATGTCTCTCATTTATAGTTGCCTGCTAGTTTTTGAAAACATATTGAGTATTTTATTGTTTTGTTTTCATCTCTCTAATGTGAATACTTCTGTTACTAATTTGTTCTAGAAATGATGTCCTGTGGTGTGGGGAAAGAGATATGTATCTTTATACGTATAATTTATGTAAAATTATATTCAAAGAAATAGATTTTAAATCCAGTGCTTTCTACTTAGTTGCTAAAATTTTTCAATTTTCAAAGGAGAAAACACCAAAATATAGTAAATTGGGGGCACAGCCTAAGGAAGTTGTTATAAAAAACATTTTGAAGTAGTTAATTTTGTCTAATTTAAATGCTCGATGGTCAAATCAGCACACTTCCATGCCATATGCTTTCCTGAGAGCTATTTTTGATTTGCACAAATGTTAGATTAGATGGCTAGAGAATAAGCCTAAAAGATTTTTTTTTTTTTTTTTTTTTTTGTGATTAGAGAGGGTGTTGGTGGTGTTTGGTGAAGCAGAATTCTCAGTTACCCTTTATTTTTTCTCTTTTCTCTCAGACTGGTTTGTGCTCATGATTCTTCAGCCACTGCTTTCTCAGCTATAGCGCTACAGAAATAAGGCCATTATCTTTTTACTAAGTGGCCCATAGATTAGAAAATGCAGTTTAATTGAGAGGTAAAGAGTGTTAAAATTGTAATCATGACGAATGAATTGTCATAGATTACTCTGGAGACAGCTGCCTGGTGTTGCTGACTTGAAATTAAAAGTTTAAATTTCCCTCTTGCTATCATCTCCTGACCTGCTTTTTCTGAGGTGAGGACTCACCTATTAAATCAAGGCCCTTCAGACATTTAGTTAATGAGGAAATATCCCTCCCCCAAATAAACTTCCTTGAATAAGCACACCCTCTCCTGAAATGAGCCAGAGAAGTCAGCAGTCTTTTTCAGTCCTTCTATGATTAATATTAAATGAATTAGAAGATGAACATATACAAAAATGGAGTTCTGTGTATATCTGAAGATGCGAAGCCTCGCAGGAAAGAGAGATGTATCAGGTACAAAGAGGCATGGGGATAAGAGGCGAGGGAGGATAGCCAGAGGCAGTTGTGAATCTGGACTCCTTCTCCGGACCAGATTATTACTATAGAGCATACGTAGGCATGAGAACTGAGTCTCTGTGTTTTGCTGAACTGAGACTGTATTTTGCTCTTGTGTTTATTCTCTTTGAGAATAACACAAGTAGAGACTGAAAAAAGAGATAGGGCATGAAACTGAGAACAACCCATTAATCTAGGGCTATTCTTTGAAATATTAGCAATTCAGATACTTGAATTACTCAACTTAACCCTTTACTGATATGCCAGCACATGTAGGTAAAACCACTGTCAAGATGCAAAGGCAGGTTGTCTCTGCTCTGAAATTTGACAGGTCTGGGGCTGTTGTATCAGCACTGGCATTGGCATGTGCTACCATGGGCCTTACTGAAGTTACTTAAGTTCTTTTACTCAAGTTTTCTCATGCATTCTAAGATTAATAAGGTTGCCATGATCAATAAATGATACAACATATGTACAGCTCCTAACAGCATTCCCAGAGTGTAATAAGTGCTCAAGAATAGCTTTAAAAACAAGTGAGGTGAGCAGGACTTTTAAGAGGTGATACTCGGAACTTAGCTGAAGTAAAGGAAATTTCAAAATTATGTAATTAAAGAGACATAACTAAGAACTAGGATTGCACAGAAATTAGATGACTTATTGGTTTGTAGGAAATGATACCTTTGATTTTTTAGATACTAACAAGAAAAAGGTTATTTTATTTTGTTCCATAATTTGAAGGCACTAGTGTTCTGCATCATGAGATGAATTAGTATTGAAGGAGCTTGATGTAGCTAGAAACAATTCACTGCTGAGTAAAATAAGTTTGATGAATGCTTGAATGCATAAATATAGAGAACAATCTTTTACTGCATCTCTCCAGCACTTAGAATATTGGAATAGTGGGGATCCACCGGGTGTGTTCATATGAACGTGTGTGTTTGTGTATGTGTGTGTGAGAGAGAGAGAGAATGAGAGAGAATGAGAGAGAGAGAGAGAGAAAGAGAGAGAGAGAGAGAGGGAGGGAGGGAGGGAAAGAGAGACATCCAGAGAGACACACAGACAGGCAGAGACAGTGAGAGGGAGAGAAGAGAGAATTGTGCAAGAACACATGCTAAAAAGGAACAGGGTTCTCCCTTTAGTCGGAGGGTGCTTCTGTGGCACTCTGTGTCCTGACAACTCCTTAAAATTCCAAGAAAAATACAGAGTGGGAAATGGCATTTTAGTCCTTGGGAAAAGTATGTGTTTGGGCAGACTGGTTGGGAAACAAAATGACTGGTCTGGAAAGTTTGGGGTTGGTAACTAATCTACTACTCCCATCTCAGTGATGCAAAGCAAATCTAGGGTAGATGCAGAAGATATATATCTATGAAACTGGTTTTTGAGAGTCAGGGTCATCTGTAAATTCACAATGTCTCTAAGCACATAAACTAATAATACTCTGTGTGTGGCACTTGGTAGTGGATTTTAATTACTAGTACTTGCTAGTTATAGAAATTCATCGATGTAGCTCAATGTGAATACTGAAAGCTATGTGAGGTCAAGTGCAACAACTATGTTAAAGCTGTATATCTTCCAGCCCCAAGCACAAGGTCGGACATGTTGTAGGTGCTCAATAAATCATACACGTATGGATGGGTAGCTGGAGAAAGAATAAGTCGGCCTAGGTACTGTCAAGAAATTTGATCATTTTCAGCAAGAAGGAGATAGTGTTTTGCAGAAATTAAAACATTTTGGAGCAGGGTGGATTATTCTCAGCTATATGACCTTGAAAAATTTATTTGTCCATGCTAAGTTTCAGTATCCTCATCTGAAAAGTAAGGAAGTAATGAGTAATCCATATAAAATACTAAATTCAAGGAAAAGCTAAATGACTTCTGCTCAAAATTCTAGTTGCTGTTGTTCACTGGGAAATAAATCTCATTAAAAGTGAAAGGGCCATATTTTGGATGCTTTGAATTATAAAAGTTAGAGTCTGTTTGAATTTGATGTGTTGGAAAGTAGGAAGCTCTAAAAAGTTTTGTGATATTGACAAAGACATAATTTTTACAAATCAAAAGGACAAATTAGGAGGGAAAAAACCCGGTATCAGGAAGGTAATAAACAACCCATTATCATTATCCAGTATAAAAATAGATTAAATCACATTGGCTGTCTAACTTTGCGTGAATTTCTTAACTTCAGTAGGCCTTGTTGATTTTTCAAAGACTTTATATCCCTAGAATAGTTTTCTTTTTTTAAGGCTTTATTTATTTTTGCATAGAATTGGAGTGTAGGCCAGAGGTACAAGGGTGGTAGCCAATAGGGAGGCTCCATTCTTGGAGCAGTTTTAAGTTCACAGAAAAAATTGAAGGGAAGGTACAGAGATTTTCCCATATTCCCTCTCCACCCCCATGTGCACAGCTTCCCGTTACTGACATGTTCTGCCGCAGTGGTCCATTTCCTACCCTTGATGAGCCTGCACTGATACTGCGTCATGCAAAGTCCATGGTTTACATCATAGTTCCCTCTTGAGGTGCAGCCTCCGGTTTGGGAAAAATATATGGCGTGTATTGTTCATTGTAAATGATGCAGAATATTTGTGCTGCTCCCCCAAATTCTCTATATCCCACCTATTCATCTTCTTTGACCAGCACCCCTGGCAATCATTAATCTTTTTACTGTCTCATAGTTTTTCCGTTTTCCAGATTGTCATATTGTTTGGAACGTACAATGTGCAGCCTTTTCAAATTTACTTCTGCACTTAATAATATTCATTTATGATTCCTCCATGTTTTTTTTCTGGCTTGATAGCCCACTTCTCTTTGGCTCTGAATAATATTCCAACCTTCAGATGTGCCAAGTTTATCCATTTATCTACTAAATGATATCTTAGTTGCTTCCAAGTTTTGGCACTTATGAATAAAGTCGCTATAAATATTGTTTTGAAGTTTTTGGTATGGACTTGTATTTTCAACTCCTTTGTATAAATATCAAGGTATATGGTTATTGGAGCATAAGATAAGAGTGTTTAGTTTTGTTCAATGAGATGTTAGTAGTTCATTATAGCATTTTATTAGAATTAATGAGATAATACAAATTGCTTTGCAGAGTACTTGGCATATTGTAAGGGCTCAATCTTGTTCATTATATTTGCTGCTATTTTATCTTATAAAAGATGATATGAAAATCAGTGCATATTGATAGTAAGGATGGAGATGATGGACAAGAAATATCAAAGGAACAGAATAGAAATATTTGATGACAAGCCCCTAGGAGGTACTTGTATCTATTGCAGTCTGAGATATGCAGAGTGTGCTTGTTAAATCCTTGTTTCTCTGCTCAGAAGGAATACCCAACCTTGGGCTTCCTGTTCTCCACACTCCTGTTGGACTGATTAGGGGAATCATGCAAGATAATTGTAAATAATGGGTATCTAATGCTTCAAATAAGGAAAGAGAGGACTACAGACTAACAACAGGGGTCGAAATGATATCTTGGGAAAGCCCTGGACAAGAAGTCTAACTAACTCTCTGTGGGTTGTGTGCTGTGTGTTTTGTCTCAGTAATTTAGTTTCTGCGCTCACAAAATGAGAATGAGACTCCCTCACTGATTATTTAGGGAGCAGGATGAGATAATGAATGTGAAAGCAGTCCCTGAAATTTGCTAGGAAGTTAATGAATGCATGACTAATGTTAATACATGGAGTCACGAAATAGCTTGCTCACAGTCGGTACCAGGATAATAAATAAAAAATGCAAACTCATCTGTGCTCAATATTGACTAATTTCTGCCCTCTGTTTTGAATATGTAATTGTTTCAGTGCATTTACTGATTTATATTTTCTCTCAGTCCCTAAACATCAAAACATATCTCTCCACTGTAGAGTTTTGATCCTAGAGATACAGTGGAAGAAACTGTAACACAAAATTCACTTGTGATTTCACCATCTAAAGATATTTAATGTTAAAATTCTGAAATAATCATAAAACAAGGAATAAAAGCACAAAAAAACAGAATGGCAAATATAGATGTCAAGTTATCAATATTAACTTTAAATGTAAATGGACTAAACTCATCAATAAAAAAGACACAGAGTAGCAAGATGGATCAAAAAACAGAAACAACCTTCTGCTGTCTACAGGAAACACATTTAGCTACAAAAGATGAACACAGATTGAAAGTAAAAGGCTGGAAAACAATCCTACAAGCAAATGGACCAAAAAAGAATGCAGGGACAGCTATACTTATATCAGATAAAATAGACTTCAAACTAAAAGAGGTAAAAAGAGACATAGATGGTCACTACATCATGATAAAGGAGACAATTCAGCAGGATGATATAACCCTCATCAACTTATGCTCCCCAAATGAAGGAGCACCAAAATATGTAAGACAATTATTATCATCCCTAAAAACAGACATCAGAGAAAATACATATATAGTAGGAGATCTCAACACCCCACTATCACCAATGGACAGATCAACAAGACAAAAAATAAACAAGGACACTAAAGTTCTAAATAAGGACCTAGACCACATGGGCCTAACAGATATCCATAGGGCACTACATCCCCCAAAATCTGAATATACATTTTTCTCAAGTGCACACAGGTCATACTCCAAGATGGATCACATACTAGGTCACAAAACAAACCTCAACAGGGGCCTCCCCGGTGGCGCAGCGGTTAAGCGCTGCGCTATGGAGCTGTCGGCAGCGGTGACGCGAGTTCGACGCCCGGCCGGGGAGAATCCCACATGGCGCGGCAGACCTCTCCTGCCTCGCCCGCTGCTCCCCTCAGCAGTGTATTTCTGATCTGCCTGTTCTGCTCCCCACTCTGTCTCTGGTGAACCCTCTCACTGCCCCATGCCTCTGGCCTGTACCCCAGCTTGTATGTATAAATAAAAAAAAAAAAAAAAAAAAAAAAAAAAAAAAAAAAAAAAAAAAAAAAAAAAAAAAAAAAACAAACCTCAACAGATACACTAAGATAAAATCATACCTACTATCTGCTCAGATCATAAAGCAATCAAATTAGAAATAAACCATGAAAAGAAAAAAGGAATCCTCTTACTTCATGGAAATTGAAACCCACACTGCTGGAAGACCAGTGGACTTATGAGCAGATCAAAGAAGAAATTAAAAAATACCTAGAAATGAATGACAAAGAAGATACAATGTTCCAGACTATTTGGGACACAGCAAAAGCAATAATAAGAGGGAAATATATAGCAATACAGGCTCACATCAAGAAACAAGAAACAACTCAAAGAAACAATCTAATCTCCCAACTCAAAGAACTAGAAAATGAACAACAACAACAACAACAAAAAAAAAAAACAAAAGCCAACATAAGAAAGGAAATCATAAAAACCAAAGCAGAAGTAAGTGAAATGGAAATTAAAAAAATACAGAAAATCAACGAAACCAAAAGCTAGTTCTTTGAAAAAATAAACAAAATAGACAAACCTCTAGCCAGACTTACAAAGAAAAGATGAGAGAAAACACAAATAAATAGGATCATAAATGAAAGAGGAGAAATTACATCAGACACAGCAGAAATCAAAAGAATAATCAGAAATTATTATGAAAAGCTGTATGGAAACAAGTACAACAACGTAGAGGAAATGGACAAATTCCTAAAACTATGTAATCACCCGAAACTAGATAAAGAAGATATGGAACATCTAAAGAGGCCAATCACAAGCAGTGAAATTGAAACAGTAATCAAAACGCTCCCCCAAAACAAAAGCCCAGGACCAGATGGTTTCATAAACAAATTCTACCAAATGTTCAAAAATGAACTAATCCCTATCTTACACAAACTATTTCAAAAAATTGATAAGGAATACTACCAAACACATTCTATGAAGCCAATATTACACTAATACCAAAACCAAACAAAGACAACACAAGAAAAGAAAACTACAGACCAATCTCTCTAATGAACACTGATGCAAAAATATTCAACAAAATATTAGCCAACAGGATCCAACAATGCATCCAAAAGATAATACACCACAACCAAGTGGGATTTATTCCAGGGACACAAGGATGGTTCAACATCCAAAAATCAGTCAATGTAATCGACACATCAACAAAAAGAAAAGTAAAAACCATATGATCGTATCAATAGATGCTGAAAAAGCATTTGACAAAGGCCCTTGAAATCCTTGGGATAGAAGGAACATACCTCAATATAATAAAAGCCATATACAACAAACCCACTGCCAATATTATCCTCAATGGTGAGAAACTGAAAGCCTTTCCCCTAAGATCAGGGACAAGGCAAGGATGTCCACTTTCACCAATGCTTTTCAATATAATACTGGAAGTCCTCGCCAGAGCAATAAGACAAGAGAAAGACATACAAGGAATCCAAATAGGGAAAGAAGAAATTAAATTATCACTTTTTGCAGACTATATGATAATATACATAGAGAATCCTAAAAATGCCTAGAAAAATTACTCAAAATTATAGACCAGTTCAGTAAACTAGCAGGATACAAAATCAACACACAAAAATCAGTAGCCTTCCTATAAGCAAACACTCAGAAGAAGAAATCAAGAGAATCACCCCCTTCAAAATTGAAACCAAAAAAATCAAATACCTCGTAATAAACCTAACAAAAGAGGTAAAGGACTTATACAAAGAAAACTATAAGACCCTATTAAGAGAAATAGAGGAGGACACACACAAAAAGGAAAAACATCCCCTGTTCATGGATTGGAAGAATTAACATAATCAAAATGGCCATACTACCAAAAGCAATTTACAGATTCAGTGCTATTCTGATAAAAATCTCAATGACGTTCTTCAAAGAAATAGAACAAATATTGATGAAATTCATATGGATCCATAAAAAACATTGAATAGCCAAAGCTCTCCTGACTAAAAAGAAAGAAAATGGAGGGATTACACGCCCAGATTTCAAACTATACTACAAAGCCATAATAATTAAAACAGGATGGTACTGGAACAAAAACAGATGCACAGAGCAGAATAGAAAACCCGGAAATAAATCCACATACCTATGGACAACTAATCTTTGACAAAGGAGCGAAGAATATGCAATGGAACAAGGTTAGCTTGTTTAATAAATGGTGCTGGGAAAAATGGACTGCTACATGCAAAAAAATGAAGCTAGACTACTGCCTCACACCATGCACAAAAACCAACTCAAAATGGGTAAAAGACCTGGATGTAAGACCTAAAACTATAAAATTTATAGAAGAAAATATACGCAAAACTCTACACGACATACATCTCAGCAAAATCTCTAAAGACACATCCCCAAAAGTGAAAAAAGTCAAGGAAAAGATAAACAGATGGCACTACATCACACTAAAAAGCTTTTTTTCAGCAAAAGAGACAATAATCAAAACAGACACCCTACTAATTTGGAGAACATCTTTGCACACATTACAACCAATAAAGGACTGATAACTAAAATCTACAAGGAGCTCACACAACTCAACAAAAACAAAGTCAACAATCCAGTCAAAAAATGGGCAGAAGAGCTAAAAAGACACTTCTCCAAAGAAGAAAAGCAAATGGCCAACAGCTATATGAAAAAATGTTCAACATCACTTATAATCAGGGAAATGCAAATCAAAACCACAATGAGATACTACCTCACCCCAGTGAGAATGGCACACATTAAAAAACAGGCAGCAACAAATGCTGGCGAGGATGTGGAGAAAAAGGAACTCTTCTACACTGCTGGTGGGAATGCAGACTGGTCCAACCACTCTGGAAACCCATATGACGTTTCCTCAAACTGATAAAAGTGGAGCTTCCATATGACCCAACAATACCACTTTTGGGAATCTACCCAAAGGACACAAAAACACTAATTCAAAAGGATACATGCACCCATATGTTTATTGCAGTACTATTTACAATAGCGAAGGTATAGAACAACCCAGATGCCCCCAAATAGATGACTGAATCAAGAAGATGTGGCACATATACACAATGGAATACTATTCAGCATTCAAAAAAGATAAACACATGCAATTCACAGCAACATGGATGGAACTAGAAGGGTTCATGCTCAGTGAAATAAGCCAAAAGGAAAAAGAAAAATATCGAATGGTCTCACTTATAACGGGAATATAGGGGAACCAAATACAAGAGCAACAATCAGCGAAAGGGGGGGAGGATTGGGGCTCAGAATGGGGGAGAGGGGAGCGCAGGGGACTGTGGTGACAGTTCACAGGTGAATTGGTGATGGGAAACCTACAGGGAATATGTAGTAATGTTAAAGACATAAATAAAAATAACAATTAAAAAAATTCTGAAATAATCCCTTATGATCTTTTCTTTTTCTGTAGATAGTTCTATCTCTAGAAAGTTAAACCATATATATATTTTTTAATTAGTCTAATGGTAAATGTACAGTTGTGATTTATGGTTTGTCTTAATAAGTATAGAATTGCTTTTAAGTGCCTAATTTTTAATAATACACAGTAAAGAATTCTTTTACTTCTTTTCTCCATTTTATATGAAGAAAGTTTCATTTTTCATGGAATTGTTTATTGTTTACTACTTGTTGCTTATTTCCATTCTCCTCTTAAATAATCTGCTCAGAGAGTATCAACAACATTTAAGCAGCCAGCAATCAGGGGAGAAAACATTTATTTTTAATGCCAGGCTAAAAGTAACAGTGAATTCTTTCATCTGAATTCTAAGCACTAAATCTATTCAAAGGCCTTTGAAGGATTCACTTGGGCTGAAGCCACACAGAGAGAAACTCAGCAAAATAAGTAGTTTGAAGCAAACAAAAATAAAAATCCTAAAGCTTCCCCACCATTGCATAATCATCATACTCATTTACTTTTTACTAAATTTGCCTTTGTGGAGGTTAGGTTAACCAAAACTGTCTCTCCATTTTTGTTTTACTTTTTGATCTCCTGGCAGTGCTCAGTGTTCCCAAATATTTAAATATTTGATAAACATCAATCTTATTATTGAGAATAGCACTAAATTTCATGAAAATATGGATATGCTCACTATTTTTAATTCTTTTCAAATAGCATTTGTTTATAAGTTCATGTAGCACAATAGTTGAATTAGGTGTCTTGATATACTAAGTGACCTTTACTGTGTCCCTAAACTCTCTGGATTGAGCTGAAAGGGATTGTGCTAAGTGAAATAAGTCAGAATGAGAAAGCTAAATGAATGCTGGACAGTGTCACCAACATGTGGAATATAGAGACACACAAACTAAAGGTCAGATAAAGACAAGCTTAAAATCCTGCCCTTGAAAGCTATCTATGGAACTAAAGCATGGGAGGCAGGGGGAGAAAAGACGAAGGTGGAGAATGGTAAGAACAAAGAGGGAAGGAAGCACAATGGACTGTGGCAGTAGACTATGGGTGGTTTGGTGGTTGGTGCACTATGGTGGCAATATCCGATGGGTATATCCTAATATTACCTTAATTAAAAATATTAAATAAAAAATAAAGAACATGTTCTCAGCCAAAATAAAAATTAAAAAAAACAAACAAACCTGTCTGTCTAGTGGTAGAAATGCCCATATCATGAAATCTCTGGTTAAGAATTCCATTTGTCACATGGAAAGATGATTACTTCAGAATCCCTAATTTTTATAAGAACATCATCAATTTTTATTTATTGAAAATACTTAATGAGCACCCCGTATGTTTTAGACACTGGGAATATAGCAGTGAAGCCAAACACCTAGTTTACATGGAGATTAATTTCACAGCTGAAGACTGAACAATACATAAATTAATAAGAAAACCTTAGAAAATGTCATGAAGTTAGATGCATTTGTTATTTTCTAATAACAGGTACATTTTCTTTTTTCATCTTGTCAGGAAATAAATGAACTTCTTAATCTCTAAATAATGCAATTAGTAGCAGAATTTGTGTTGGTGTTTGTAACATGTTTTAGGACTTTTTGGTGTTTTTTATTATTTGATAATTTCATTTATTTAATCTGCACATTGCGACATGAGAATGATAGTATAAGATTTTTGGAGTTCTTCACAAAACTAGTAAAATTTATATCATTATATTATCAATATGACATCATACTAACATTAAATCCAGTATATCTTATACATTTTAAAGTGTATTTTATATAGTTATCCAAGTAGATCATTATAACAAATTACAGACTTTAAACATCATGTATCAGCATTCTCTGAACAATAGAATAATAGCAACACATATATTTCATACATACATTTTGGCCAGTCAACTATCATCTTTTCCATTTTTTCCACCTTTTCCATTCTTCCCATACAAATGTTTATGTTTTGAATTTTTTTCTTTCTGCTGTAATGTCTTCAAACATTTTCATTTCCCTTTCAGGAATTTGCTGCACTGACAAAAGAATTAAATGCTTGCAGGGAACAACTTCTAGAAAAGGAAGAAGAAATTTCTGAACTTAAAGCTGAAAGAAACAACACAAGAGTAAGTATAAACTTAACATCTGCTTGGAATTAAGTCTGTATGTATTTCCGTGTCTTATCGCTAGTATACTGACAAAAATGTAAGCATTTAAAAACTTTAGGAAGGCTTTAGATACCAACTCAAGTCTCTTAAAGTTAAAAAGGACATACTGTATAATTCAAAACAGGACAACAGGAAACCTAAATTATAGTCTCAAAGACTAAATCACTATGTTGTCTTAAAAATGTGCTTATTCATTGCGACCTTTGCTTTATTCTACTTTATAAAGAAGGGCTAGGTTTCAAAGTGAATTTCAGAAGTCCAAACTGAGTTTTGGGGTGAAGAGGCAATATAAGAGGCTGGAGATCAGCAATAGAGGAGAATTTAAGTGGAGTATGAGTTTGATTATGGGGTGCTATGTAGTAGTGGCCTGGATTGGTCTTCACCTCACTCCAGCAAAACATTTTAAAAAGAAAGTGTTAAAGTATAAAACCAATGGAACAGGACTCTCCTAAGTAAGAGGCATACTTTTATTTTTTCCATTTTGCCATACTTACTTTATTCTGCTCTTGGAAACCCATATATTTATTCAATCCCATGACATGCTATGTAACATTAAAGTTTAGAATTTGCATCAAAATACTATATTTTCTAGTTCAGAGGGAAATGTCAGTAAATTTCATAAAATATATGAATTGCCATAGTCCTCCTTAATGAAAGCAGTTCTCTACTAAAAGAATGTAGAGAAAAACATTTTGGTGTGGATGTATTTCAATTTCATATGAAATAGGTAAAAAATTAGTTTAAGTATTACTATTGTAGCAGATGAACACTGAAGAATAAGGTAATGTTAGTTAATAATGTATTTACTTTATGCTTGGTATCAAGGAGTAATATAAAATTCACAGCTCCACAAAAATTAAGCTTAAGCTCTAATGAAGGGTTCCAACACTCTTATGTGATCGAACTCAGTTTGTCTCCTCCTTTCTCCTGATCTTATTTTATGGAAGAGAGAATTCAGACCATGTACAAGGAAATGGTTTTCAATGAGACTTTGAGAAGCCAGTCACATGGTCTGCTGCCTCAAAGTGGACACGAGGACAATTTAGATCATATTATCAGGTGTCCAATGAATTCTTTCTCTATATATATATTTTTTTCCTACTCTTGTTTTTTTTTTTTAATTTATACTATTTTCCCATGAAAATTTAAAGTTTATTTCTGCTCTCAGGTTTATTTTGTCCTATTTCACTGTTTTCCTTTAAGTTTCTTTTTTTTTTTCTGGAGTAACATCGATTGTAACATTCTGTGTTTCTGATGTGCATCATTAAAAATTCATACATGTACACTATATCAAGTTCACCACTGAAAGGCCAATTTTAATCTTTCACCATACAGTTGACTCTTCTCGCCCAATTTAGCCACCCCTTCCCACCTTCCCTCTTGTACCTATTAATTTGATCTTATAATCTAAAAGTTTGTTTTTGTTTTATTTCCTCTTTTTTGGGGTTTCACTATATTCCACATATGTTAATGTTTTAGAATTACATTCCTGATGTAACACAGAAGTAGGAAGCTGAGAAGCAAGGGAAATACAAACATCTCTGTAGATTTTTAACCGGCCCTCTATTTTTAAAACATCCCAAAATGTCTTTTAATAGCTACGCATTTACTACTCCTTGCATAGCTGCTCTTTCTACAGCCCTTTAGTCCTTTCTGGACTCCTATGAAGGAGATGTTATAATTTTCCCTATTTCACAGTTGAAGCAAATGAGTTCAGAAAACAGATAACTTGCCAGAAGTCACATAGTTAGTAAACAGCAGAGAAGGGATTAGAAAGCTAAGACAGTCTAACTCCAGATTCTGTGCCTGTGGCCATGAGACCATCGGTGTAATTACTTATTAGGTCCATGAAGAAAGATTTACTGCAGCGTAGAGGATTATTGCTTAAAAGTCAGACAGCTCTATTATGGAGTGTGTCTTTTCTACTTGTTTCTGACTAATTTCAGAGAACTAGCAGATTTGATGACCAAACCCACACAACTTTTGTCATGAGGCTCAGAATTACATATCATTCTTACCCCATAAGAAGCCTGGGGTAATAAAGGAAGTTAAGCGTGCTATACTTGAAATACCTATTCAGAAATCAAAGTGGGAAAAATACAAATATTAAGTTCCATTAGGACAACAGGAATGGAAGCTTTAACATGAGTAATAGCTGTGTTGAAAATATGATTGAATGTGGGAAACATTTTTCTTCTTTCTTAAAGCAGTGATATGGAAGATTGTTGTTGTTGACTATGTCAAGGAAAATAGATTTATGGAACCTTTCTTATGTGAAGTATGGATTATATAACAATGTCGTAAGTTATATAACCATGTCTTCCCCCCCCCATCCAAACAAATATCCAGAGCTGAAAATCAGACCCCAAAAAATCCCTATTAAATCTTTCTAAATATAGCAGTTTTTATAGATTTATATAATAGTTTCTCCTTCTACATGTTGTGTTTTTCTCTCTGCTATAAACACCTACATATTGGTAATGGAGAGAAAGCAACAAGTTAGTATTTCCTTCTCACCTCTAAAGAAAATTTGATTGGTGTTAGGTTGTGAGCAATTTTAAAGTAGAATTGATTGTCTCAATTTCCAGGGTTCTGATAAACTTGTGACTTTATACACATTGAGTAGTTAACATATGCACATGAATTAAGGTAAATAACACACACAAACAAACAAGCAAACTACAAAGAAAACTCATAATGGATAATTTGTGTTAATTTGAGTATCGGCAAAAAAAAAAAAAAAACCAACAGCAAGGTACTATTCCTACTATATGCAGTTTAAGTTAATTATAATTATACCATCTCCCAAATAGAAAGTAGAAATTTTGGAGGCAGTTGAATGACGTTCATCTAATATATCAAGTAATAATAATGACAGTGGTCTAACAGCTAACACTAATAAAGTATAAAATGTTTTTCTAAATGTTTTACATGTTTATCTCACTTTGCCCTTACTGCAATTCCATTATCTCTATTGAACTGATGGGAAAACTAGCACAGTAATATCCCTCTGGTTACATATAGCTTATGAGAGACATACTCAGGGAATCTGTATTTAAGAAATCATATTCCTATGTCACTCACAAATCATATGTGATGGTTAAGGAAGAGCTGTTTATCTTTAAATGTAATTCAGTCCAAATCTGTTCTATAATTTATTTTGTATCAAATGTATGAAAAGCAAGGTACTGGGTATTTGTTCTGATGTCAGAGCTGAAAGTTATGGTTGCTTACCTCTTTGTTATGACAGAAGCACCTACTCTGCAGATCAGAAATGAGCAAATGAAAGAATTAATCACTAGAGTTGCTGTTAAATTCAGCTATCTTAAGTAATTAAACTGAGGACTTCCAAATAAAATTATTCTAAAATAATTCATGATTGTTCAAATATAGCAATTCCAAAAATCATAATGGATATTTATAAAAACATTCAAACAAGCTTTATTGTTCAACATTTCTGCACTGACAAAAGTGTAAAATAAAATGACAAAAATGAGGGAAAAAAACTAAAACAAAATGTGTTACTCCTGAAACTGCTCAATGATAGGCAAATAATATTTTGGAAAAATCCTTAGTCCTAGTGTTATTTTAACAGTCTCAAATTGACTACTAAAATTTACTGTGTTTTACAGTATTAGCTGAATGAATGAAAAGATGAAGGAAGATTAAAAATTACTTCATCTCATGGGTCATAAACTAAAACACTTAATTCTCTTTAATTTATAGTAAGGATTTAATTTGAAACATTGCTTACCAAGCCCTTTTCTTATCCAAGGGAATTAAATCAATAAATGCTCAAATACATTCAGACACCTGCCATTACTAAAGAAGAACTTCCCATTCTTGACAAACCTCTGTCTACAGTTAGTAATATTACTTCAAACACATGTCCTTGATGTGTGGATAGTACAAGTCTAATTCAGCAAAGAAAAACTCTAGCAGGTGAAGGCAGACAAAGATATGTGTGTGTGCATGAGTGCATGTATCTATATTTATGAAAGTGCTATGATAAGATAGGATAAATGCAATATAAGGGTAAATAAAATAGGACCTATGTCCCAAAATAGCTATTTCAATGTGAGGCTCAAACATGTATTTTGAAATATAGGATATTCTAAAACAATTTTTGAGAGTAAGGAATATGAGTAGATGAGCTTGAAAACAACCAGTTTAAAGGTTTTTATTTTCAGATGTTAGTCTTGTGTTATGTGACCATGTTACAGCAATGAAATGGGTCTACAGAGTAGAATGTATTTCAACTAGAATGTCCTGTGTGTTAAAAACTGTACATGAAGTTATGTTAAATTCACATTCAGTAGGAAAATGTATTGTTTAAGAAACATAGTTCAAAACTTTCCAATGATGCTGTATGTGGATGCATATGTGATATTAAATGTATGTGTGTGCACACAGTTTAAAGTCATTTTAAAGTGAATTCCAACATAGGATTAGTGTCAATCACATAGACCCTGTAATCTTTGAGTATACCAAATAGAGTACAAGATGTATTAAATATTAAAATTGTGATTCCAGCAAAGATGTACATTAGTAAATTGTTAGCATCTTAGATAAGTTTTCTCTGAGTATTTTTTATTTGTAAGCTTAAAAGTCATAGATTCATGCTAGATTAAAACATTTTTAACTATTTTCTCTAGGCTATATAATTTATATCCATAATTAATACAATTCAGTAAATATTAAGCATATTTTACTTAGAATATTTTCATAAGTATTGAGAAGTGTTCAGGATAAGTTAAAATATTGAAGAACATTTAAGGAGTCTATTTTATTTAATAAGCGCACATTTGGTCTCATTTTTATACATATACATGAAATATATGAGTTCCTAATTGTACAAATTACAGCATCATTGCTTTAATCAAGAAGACATTAATTAAACCATATAAAAAAATCTCTAAAATGAGGTTCCAGACCCAATTTCTAGGGCCACATTTCTTAGCCTTGTAGGTTTTTCTTGTAAGTTTTTCTTACATGATCAGTCCCAAAAACATGACCTCTGCCACCACCTGTGCCAGTAAAATAGACCCCTTTGCTGCCCAGGCTCAGTATGTTTCCTCTTCTGGACCCCTCAGAATCTTCCAGTGCCAGTAGATCTGGTTGATTGAGTAAGTCACATGTCTGCCACCTAGTGGTAAGCATGCCTGAGAAATATTTTTTGGCTCTTATATTGTGAAGATAGCATTCAGAATATGGGGGCCTATTAAAATATAAAAGTATGTTCAAAAGATTTGGGGAAACCATAAATGGAAGATGTCTATTGCAATCCAACTTTTATCATACCCTTTCCATATTAAAATTCTAAACAGTAACAATACATACATGTATCCACTCAATCATACAATACTTCTTAGATAAAACTAATATCTACTTGTCTCAAATAAGAAGGTCCATCATCTCTACTTACTTCATTCAACTGCATATCTAGGGATTTTCAGTGTGTGCATTCCTGCCCTCATTAAAATTCAATCCCATCTTAATATTCTATAATCTATTGACTGCTTTGAATGCTAATTAGAATCAATATATGCAATGTGGAATAAAAATATACCAACACAAAACAACAGAAAGGTTTTATTTTCTCAACTGGCCACAAGGTCCTAGTTGGCAAATATAAATTCCAGTATTAAACCTGGATTCCTGGACCTAATATTGTATGTGATAGCATGACTGCAAGGAGGTAGCTAGTAAAATGGTGTTGCTGGTAGAAGCATAGCCATTAGGGAAAAGCAAATATATACTTAGAAAAAGTTTCTGCTGCAGTGTGAAAAGACAGCTGCCCCTCCTTGATGGAAGGAATTTGATTGATTCTGCTTGTTTAAAGGTGAAAGGTGGTCTTCAGGTGCGATTCAGTGCTGGTGGCTGCAGCTAGGGGCTTGGGTGTGAACCTGTGGTGGTAACTGCGTTCAACTTTAATGAAGAGAAACCCATGTTGTCAGTTCATGATAAACTTCTCTCTCTGAAATCATGATCATATTTATGCACATTAAAAAATATTGTGGTATCTAGAGAAATAGGCTAATTTCCACAAGGTAAATCATTTTGTCTACCAGATTATGGAAAGTCTTCACCACAGTGGCTACCAAGGAGTTAGTCTGACTCAGAGCTATTACTCAAGAGATTTTTGTATTCTCTTTTCCTCAGTATTGTATCCATGATAAATAGTTGTAGGTCCTTTTAGGGATGTTTTTCTGATTATCTGTTGCTTCATAAGAAACCACCCCAAAATTGAAAGACACAAACAATGTTTTACTCTACTGATAGATTCTCGGATCCGAGATTCAAAGGGGGCAGTGGTGATGGCCATTCTCTGCTCCATAATATTTGGACTCTAAACTGAGATGACTTGATGGAAAGTGCTAGTGATGTGTTGGTGAATGATTTCTTTTATCAGAGAAAAAATTATCATTCTATAGTGTTTGCCAAATTTCATTGGTGTAATTATTCCCATTGTAGCTGATTTCAAGCTACTAACATAATGTCACCGACTGCAGATTTGGGAAAAAATGTGTGGTAGTGTACTAAATTCTATCCCTATCATTCAGATACACTACAAGTAAGCAACTGAAGGAAATAATAGACAAATAAATAGGAAGAATAAATACTGAGTGTTAAAAATATACTGTGTTTAATTATAAGCTGATATAATTTATGTTTTAATAATGACTATGTTTAACCACCAGTTCACAAAATTCCTGAAATTAACTATCAGTTCTTACAAGCTTATATGGGCCTGCTTAGCACACAATTTAGAGGGGGTGACCCAAATATCTAGAGGCTAAAAGACAACTTGTGAGGTAATTTCTTGATTGTTATGTTTGGGTGCAACAGCTGAAGGGCAGGCAGGCTTAACTGGGACTTACATTCAAGAATCTCCACAGCCTCATGACACAGTGAGTAGTCAACCTTTATATATATGACGCAGGAATTTAGGAACAGATGTTCCAGTGATGAAACTGTATTGTCCTTTAGCACTTAGGTCCAAAAGTCACAAATGATGGCATCCATCATACTGTGTTGAACAAAACAATCACACATCACGTACACCACACCTCCCTCCCAGTTCAAGGAGAAAGAACATATATTTCACTTCTCAATGGCAGGAATGTCAAAGAAATGGTATTTTTTTTAAATGACCACAGATGGGTAAAAGAAAGAGTAATCAGATACTATCAACTTCTTTTGGTCACTATCTAATATAATATGAAACATAATAATGTAGCAATACAGCATATATAACGTAATATATAGCACAACAATATATAGGAGCAGCTACTTGTGGTATTAGCACACAATTTTTCCCCTAAGTATAGTCAGCCTCACCTGAAAGTTAAAGAAATCTCCAACTGTAAATTTACTCAGGTTGGAGATTTGGAGAAGACCAAGATGCAGACTACTCAGTTCAAGAGTCAGTCTCCAGACAGAGTTTTTACTATTACTATTATTATTTACAATTTGATCCTTACTGGCCTATTAGGGATACTATGATCAATTACCCTCACCAAAGATCCCAGGGATCAAGGCATTCTGCCTGTCACCCTAAGTACACATGCTTTTTTCCAGGTGATGGTATATTATTATTTTAGCCTGTACCACTGCAGGATTCTATCGCATACAAGAAAATCAGACTCCATGTTAGGACCAGCATATATCACTTTCATCCCTTGTCTGTAAAGAGCTGCTATTCTGAGGAATTTGTATATTCTGAGCTCTCAGTGACTAAGTGAAGTAAATGTCATATTCATCTCAGATGAAATAGAAAGGGGCTAGGCAAATTTATTATTAATTCCAGAAATCTTCAGAGTCCCTCTCCTACATTATATCCTAGGAATTTATGAGTTTGCCTCTTTACTTACTCTATAAATGTCCTTATTCTAGGCCACCACTGAGTTTCTATTTTTGCTAACCAATGGAGCAAGCAATTATAACCCCTCCCAGATGCTTGCTTCAAAGTTAAATCCAGATTCTCTGACAAATATAGTCACAATTATCAATTTAACCAGACCAAAATTTTTGCTTTCCCTTCCTCTTCCAGCACTATTATCTAATTCTACAAATATTATATTCCCAGATATCTGAGCTTGCAAATCAGCACAATCATATAAGTCTTCTGGTCTGGAAATCTTCTCTTCTTCACTTAACTTTTGCAATTCATCCCTTGGTGTTTTAATTAGAAGTTTGGAAGCAAGAAGGGGTATTTGGGGTGGGACAGCAAAGATAATTACGATGGAGCTCATCATAGGCACAGGGAGACTCACTGGGTATAGAGGGAATCTGGACTTAACTGAGTCTTTCCAGATATCCTGTTTCTTGTTCTCGGGGTGCCTTTTTTGTTTTCAGAGTGGTGCCAAGACTTCTACATAAGACACCTGGTTAGGCTGTGAGTTTATCTTACATTGTAGTCTGGTGACTGCTCAAAGATAAACTTTATCTTTCTGTTATGTTTTGAATCCTCATAAAAGGCTATTATTCGCAGTTATAGAAACTTCTGGGTCTTCTGAGTTTTCTGAGTCTTGACCTACAATTTCAAACCTTACATTAAGTTTGTCATTTTCTTTCTTTAAACTCTTCATTGCAGTTCAAAGCTTCCAACTCTGAATTGTCCTTATGTTCTTCCTGCCCTTCAGAAATAGCCTATTGTAACTATGTCTCAGTGCATCAAAGCCTTACTTTCAGAGGCACGCCATTTCACCAAGAATTCAGTTGGTCATTCTAGTAATTTTCTCACCATCCATATATCATGGAAGACAATGTCCCTTCTTTATTAATAGTAATTTATTTAATAATTTGGTGTCAAGCAAATTATTACCTTGTTAACTGTATCCAGGTCAGCTAGCCAATGTTCCCATGTGCCTGAGGAGCTGTTACTTACAGACACAACTGTGGCAAACTATTTTTTTATTCAGTTTTCATTTATGCATTCCACAGAAATTTATGAACACCTATTATATATCAATCTTCTAGGCACTGAAACTACAGCCATGTACAAGATAGAAAAGAAAAACATCTTTCCTCAAGGACCTTATATTATGTCGGATGGGACATAAACAAGACAGTAAACAAGATAAATATGTAAGATAGATAATAGATATTTACAAATGCTCAGGAGTAAAAATAAAGCCAGGAAGGGTATATTTAGTGCAGGAGATAACCAGGAAAAGCTTTGTGGAAAGATGAGATTTGAGTTAAAAGATGAAAGAGATGGTGGAGTGAGACGACCATGCAGATATCTAAAGGAGGATGTTATAGGCAGAGAAAATAGCAAGCATAACAGCCCTAATGTGAGAGCACGGTGTCTGGTATGGTTTTAAAAGAAAAAACAAAACAAAAACACCACCAAAGCTGCAAAGAAGTCAATGCAGATAGAATAAAATGAACAAGAAGAAAAATAGGTGTGTTGAGAGAATTTAGATCCCTGTGGCACTTGTCACAACTTCAACTTGTATTTGAACCAGATGAGAAGAGATAGAGGATCTGATCAGAGGTTTGTGACTTGACTTTCATTTTCATTTAAATAGTGTCTTGAAAACAGCCCAGTGGAATGAAAGCAGGAGGACTAGTAAAGAAGCTACTATAATAATTCAGGTAGTTTTGGACTCCGTACTAACAGTGGGTATAGTAGCAAATGATCAGATTCTAGAAGTTGTAGGAGTCCTGAAAGGAGTCATTTTAAAGGCTGAACTATGAGTTGTTTTTTTTTTGTTGTTTTTTTTTTAAGATTTATCTATTTAAGCATACAAGCTGGGATGCAGGTCAGAGGTGTGGGGCAGTGAGAGGGTTCGCCAGAGACAGCGTGGGGAGCAGAACAGGCAGATCAACCGAAATACACTGCTGAGGGGAGCAGTGGGTGAGGCAGGAGAGGCCTGCTGCACCATGTGGGAATCTCCCCGGCAGGGCATCGAACTTGCACTGTAGCTGCTGACAGCTCCACAGCACTGCTCTTAACCTGTTGTGCCACCAGGAGGGCCCTGAACTATGAGTTTTAAGAAGGATAAGGATAAACTGGTATCATGATTTGTCATTAAATTCCAGCTGAACACATTATGTCCTTTTCCTTCAGTTCAAAACTTTTAAATGACCAAATATAAATAATTTTTAAAAAACTGGACCATTTTTAACTTTTAAAAATTTTTTGCAACAGAATATGTAGTTTCCTTGATGACAGACATGGAAAGTATATGGTATCATAGAAATGGTGGTTCTCCTGATTGGTGTGGAGCTTCAGTAATTATGCAGAGTTACTTGCAAGAGACTTCAGGCAAACCTGTAGGACTGTATTGAGGCATCCATCCTATTCAGTATTGTAGTTATAACCTGGGCATATTTTCCCCAAATAACCTTGCCTCCTTGTGTCACAAGGACTGACTCACATTCATTTCGGTGACAGTCCCATTGGTAATAACACCAAAAGTTATACAGAATGAAAATGAGGGACTTTTCTTTATACTAAGTATTGGCAGAAAAAGGTGATTTTCAGTTTGTAAGAGGGTGGTCCTCAGGAAAGGGGAGTGTTCCAGGACCTCACTCCCACCTCAAGCCAGAGAGATCCAAGACACCTAGGACTACGAATCCCAGAATGCCATCATCACCGAAGGAAGGATGCTGAAGACTGAGGGTGGAGTTAAGAAATGGTTTTGGGATTTAAAAACCAGACCTGTGAGATTGGAGGGGAGCTATTACTCGTGGTTGTGAATTGCCAGGATTTTGAGTGTGCTATTAAGATTTCAGCTCAACGGAACTGGTAGGACGCATTCACCAGTGTATTCTTTATCTTTTTCCCTTCCCTTTTTGTAAATAAACCCTTTTATTAATTTTATTGTGTGTGTCTGCAGTTGAGTCTTTTAAGTCCATTTTAGCACATGGGTGAGAACCCAGACAGGCACCCCATTTATATTGGGGCGGCCCTGTAACAAGTTCAGGATGTTACATGGGCATTTTTTGAAGCATAAGCTCATTGGCCTCTTGAATCTTTCATTCTTAGGTGGTTTTCTCATAAAAAGCGATCTCCACCTGGGTAGTCATTAGCACCCGCCTCTTCGTGATTTCTTCTTTGTCTTTCTGTCTGAATAATGTTTAATACTTTTGTTTCCTCTGTAAGCATGAACACTGGGAAGAAGGAATTCCCATTTTCCCACTTTCTCTTCTCACATTAGATTGGAAATTTAATCAGATTGGAAAGTACTTTAGCTGGGGACTGTCCCATTCTGTCCAGCAGGGAGCTGCTACTCTCCTCATGGAGTCTTTTCATCACTCTTTTGTTTGGTGTTTCTCTTTTTGTGCAACTTGATGGTCTTTTTCACTTGTATATTCTTAATGTGGTGCTGTCTATGGTAGAGTTTAACTTTCAGATCAATTATCTTGTCTTCTTTGAATATTCATGAACCCTTGACATACCTACTTTCTCTTCTCTTGTGGCAACCCACGTGATCCCCACAGCATAACTCACTGTTTGTTTTGTGACATGTGATTGGCTGCTGAGCTGCCCCACGCAACAGTGCATATAAAAACTGGGACGCTCTGAATTTTCCAATCTAAGAGACTCACAAGAGCACAAATAAAATGAATTTTAACTTTCAAAACTATACTCAACAAAATCATCATAAACTGTGCAGTGTTCTTTAATAATTACCACACTAGAACATACATTTTAGCAGTGTTCATTTCTACTAAACTATATAAATTATCTATTTTTTAAAAGATTTCATTTATTTATTTTTGCGTAGAAGAACTGGGGTATAGGCCAGAGGTGTGGGAGTGGGAGGGTGAGATGACTCACCAGAGACAGAGTGGGGAGCAGAACAGGCAGATCTACTGAAATATCCTACTAAGGGGAACAGCGGGCAAGACAGAAGAGGTCTGTTGTGCCATATGTGGATTAGTTCCCTGGTGGATCTATGCAGTTTTAGTGCTGAGACTTAACCCCTTGACCACCAGGAAGGCCCAGACATTATTATATTTTCTAAAAGACGCATAAGGTCTACATGAAGATATTAATTCATTAATTTGTTATATGATAAAAATGCAATTTGCTATTCAGGTATTTTATGAATCATGGTTTAGGCTCAGGTTTCTACCTCTCTATGATACTTGTCATATAATCTCACAATTATTATTATTACCTTCGGTTTAAACCTGCAGTTATTCAAGATGGAACTCATTTATAAGTATTAGAGATGCATAGTTATATAATCATTGTGTTTTCGGTTAAACCCAACAGCTGTTACTGGAGCATTTGGAGTGCCTTGTGTCACGACATGAAAGGTCACTAAGAATGACGGTGGTCAAACGGCAAGCCCAGTCCCCCTCAGGAGTCTCCAGTGAAGTTGAGGTTCTCAAGGCACTGAAATCTTTGTTTGAGCACCACAAGGCCTTGGATGAAAAGGTATGGCATTTTGAATGGATGATTAAAAATGTATATGTCAATTATAGCTCAATAAAACTAATATTTTATAAATAAAATAAACTTTAGCTACTGAAAAAAAGGAATAATATTGACAAAAGATTCAAGCTTTATTACACTTTTGTCATCAGCATCAACTTCTTTATCATCATCCATAACTTGCCTGACTTCTGAAGTTAAGTCAGTTCAGCGGACCACACATAGAGTATAGGAAAACCATTTAAAAATACAACTGGAGTATTGTTTATAAACAAGTATTGGTCCTGTTCATAAACAAGTTCTTTCTTTTAATATCAATGAATATATGGCTTGTCAAGATTTCTGTTCTGGTACATTATGGTCTAAATCTAGATGACCCTATGAAATTTAATATTGTCATTCAGTCTTTCTCTCCTTGCTGCTCCCCCCACCCTCTCTCTGTCTCTGACCTCATAATTCTATCTCCTTCCACCCCCTCTGAAGTGCATTTCAAGACATTTCAATAGATGTCCACATAGGCGAATACTGTGTACTTTTGATGTACTTAACCATTAGAGATTAATATTTTAGATGCCTATTTTTTTAAGTCACTAATATATTAGTGCTGAATATACATTGTTAAGAGTCCTGCAGGTAACAGTGTGAGGTTTTAGTAGAAAAGCCTGCTTTAGGTTTATAAAAAGTAACTGTTTCTCTTATCTTTTACTCAAATTAGTTCTATTGACATAAATAAGTCAATGTGATGACAGTATTCTTTGGAAATTAGTAAAGCTTATGACATGGTTTCAATTTTGTGACATTTCAAAATATGAACTTTTTAAAATTAAGAAGCTTTAGGATTTTATAGAATAGGAATTAGAGCACTTTGTTGTAAAGTATCTGACAAATTCTAAACAATAAAATCTAAAGTAGGGATTATTGCTCAGTTATAGCTAAGTTTTGAACATGCCAACATTTTTGCTCTATTTAACATTCACATACATATATATCTTTATCATTGGTGTTTCAGCTGTCTTAGAGGATTATGTGAATCGTGTGCATAATGATAACTGTAATACGTTTCTAGATTATCAAGAAGGAATTGTATCTTATTTTTTATTTTAGCCATGAGAAGCAATTAGTTTATGAATATTTTTAATAAAACAGAAATATATATTTTATATTAAATATCTTGATAAATTTAATATCAACTAATATCAAATATCAGGTAATCATTTAACATATTTAATATTTAGTTTCATATTATATTCTCTTATTGAAAAAGTACATTGTTAAGAATTTGCAAGGCTTTCTCTTTATTGACTATCAATTATATGCCAGACTCCTTGCCAGATACTTAGCACATAAAAATAAATCAGATGTTTCCTTATGACTGGTCAGTTAATGAATACAGGCAGTAAGCAGGATTTAAGACAACCTGATGGATGTGAGTACATTTAAGAAAATTGTTGGATTCATGAGATAATTTAGTATGTATTTCAATGAAGTTAGCATAACTAAATGAAGTATTTTATACTATGACTCTAGGAGCTATAATAGAATTTATTAACTCACCAGAAGTGCCCTTGTTATTGGTGAGTTCAGGGGCAATTGAACTGATTATCAACAAACTAATGAAGAACAGCCTAAAAGAAAATTGTTATGAGCTTGGGCACTGGAATTGGACAGACCTGGATAAATAATTTAACCTTAAGCATCTGTTTCCTCTTCTTTTGAATGAAGAGAATATTAGAACTCACCTCATAGAGTTGTCATGAGAATTAGATAGCATCTGCCATGCAAAATTCTTTGCCAGTGCTTACCATCTGGCAAGTGCTCAGTGAACATTAATGAATATCATCAATAACATGAGTGAATTTCAGTGTTTGACAATACTTTCAAAGCTAGGTAAAGATATACATATATGTGTATGTATGTATATATATGTATACACACATATGGTGATCCTCATGCTTGTTGTAAATAGTGTTTCATTTATAGAGTTATCAAAGGGTTAATATGTGCATAAAAACCCTCATAGACAATCTCCCTAACAAAGGATAGCTTATAGTCTCTTGTAGAGAGAGGGAACATATAAAAACAAGTAATTTGAACATTCTAATGTGTTTATGGATATGATAAGATAGATGTAGAAGATCATAAGAAAACTCAGGTTAATCATGTTTTTTTTTTAAATATATATTTTTATTGTTATTTATGTCTTTTGCATTTTGTATTCCCCTTGGGTAGCCCACCACCAACTCACTCACGATCCATCTCCATGGTCCCCTGTGCTCTTCTCTATTCCATCCTGTGCCCTTTTCCTTCCTTCCCTCCCCCTCCTCCC